>PPHD01005222.1:15429-26792 GCA_002909625.1 Bambusicola thoracicus | reverse complement strand
GGAGATTCATGATCCTTGAGGTCTCTTCCAACCCCGGCCATTCTGTGATTGTATGATTCTGTGACTCTGTGAGTGGGATTGTTGCTCCTCCTGTCCCACAGAAGCAAATCACAGCCCTCAGAGCCTCTCTGGTCTTTTTTTTCCTCTTTGCCTGCTGAAGTCTTATGGGAAGGGGAGGGAGCACATAGAATGAGGGTAATGACCTCCCAGGGCTCTCAGGCAAGCTGAAGAGCACAAGAGTGGATGTTCCAGGCCTGCAGGGCCAGAAGCACTGGGTGCCTTCCCTGAGGTTAGCCAAAGTAACAAGGGAAGGCAAGCGCTTTGCCGTAGTGTAGCTGAGGCTCTCCAAGAGGCACATCAAACCTGTGCTCTCTGTTTTTATAAATTCTCCACATAACCACCCCTATTCATACTATTTGCTACAAATAAATCTCGTTATTTTAAACACACAGCGGAATCAACTTCTTGTTCTGTGTTAACATCCAGATTCAGACAGGACAAGAGAGGCCTTTCAACTGAGAAGTGTAGTCTTCACAGGCCATGGCTTAAGGCAATGTGCTGTCTACCTTGTGCACAAAAAAGCAGCTCTTTATTTACAGATCTCCCTGTTCACTGTGATCTGGAGCCAAGGCCACCAGGCACTGTTTACATCAGGCAGAAACACTGGATCAATGTTTGCATGCTTCTTAACAGAATGTTTGTGTCATTTATACATCCATGGATCTTACTTCCCAACAGAATCCAACCTTCCTGTGCTTTTTCTTAGTGCTGAGGAGTTTCTCACTGCTAATGAGCCGACAGCACACACTAATGATACACATATGGTTATAGGATGTGGATTTATAAACAAGGGAGTTTAACAGCCCTCAATATCTCTGTATCTCACAATGCACTGTAATGGTAGAGGGTGTCGTGTCACAAAGTGATGATGCTCCTGCACTTGGAGAGCACCACAGAAGGTAGGAGAACCTGCCCAAGAAGACTAGCTGGGTATTTAAAAATGATTCGAGTTACTTTAATGAGAATATGTTGACAGAACAAGAGTATCAATGTAAAGCAGAGAATCATCTGTAGGAAAGGAGGATTTTGATGGTTTAGATAGTTTTCTGATTAGGCTAAATAGTGCTTGGTTCCACAAAAAAAGAAGTGCTGGAAAGGCAACTGTTCACCGCCTTCAAAAATCTGAACAATTTTTCTCCAAATACTTGAAAGTAGGTATAGGAGCTTAGCATCAGACACCAAGCTTTGTAAATGTTGGCCCATAATAATGACAGATTTTCCCGTCTGTATCTTAAATCCATTGCTTCTTGTTATAACCTCATTAAGTGAGGAGCATGATAGATATTCCTGTTGCACATCCCTTTATGTTTCTGCAGTCAGTTGTCATCTATCTGTTATTCTCCACATCATTTACTGTATGTGTTACTCTCTCCTGAGCTATAGAGGAGGCCCCAGACAATTCTAGCACTGCAGATGTGTGATTTTGGCAGGACCAGTCCATTGCAGTTCCTCGGAAACAACCTTGCCTCAGTGCTGGGATGAAAGGCTGCAGCACTCTTTCTAATTTGCTGCAAGTGCTGAGGGAATAAGTCTTTCTCCACTGTTGTCCTTAAACTCATGGACCCTTCCCTGTGGAAGGTGGTGGGAAGGCCTCCATTGACCAGAATGGTACTGAACCAAATAATTTAGAGAGCTCTTTGGAGGGTAAATACATTTCCAGTTGATTGATATGCATCTTGATTGCTTTTTAACAGGGTAAATTAGTCTGTACAGAACTCTAAGCTGTCATGACAAGGCCATTATCAGCTTCAAGCCAGCTAGCTCAGACTTTTTGCACTCTCTTCCTTCAAGGCAGTCTAGTTATCTTTTGAAAGGACACACTCTCACACTCTCATTTCCTGGATTTTGCTCAATACATGCCTGAAATATGCTTCAGCATATTAATAAACACTAAAATCTGCTTAGCTGTGTTCCTTAATAACCAGAGTATCTGGCACCCTGGGATGGTTGCAAGCAGCAAGTAACAGTGGATGAAATGTTTCCACGTGGACATTTTGGATATTTGATGGACCAGATGAAGTGACCTGACAGCCCAGCTGAAGTGCCACTACTCCAAAGCAAGCAGTATAGAAAATAAACAAGAGGGGATGAAAACTTTGATGATTAGAAAATCATGACATAACTGCTATCACAGAAACAAAGTGGGACGAATCACAAAACTGGAATATTGTGATTGAGGACTGCACACTTTTTAGAAGGGATAGACGTGATAGGAGGCACAGGGGATTTGCACTCTATGGTAGGAAGATAGAATGTGAAGAGCTACCTCTGAGAAACAGTCCAGAACATGTTGAAAGCCTGTGAGTTAAGATTATGGACTGGACCAGTAAAGGACTTCTGGTGGTCCATTGCACTACTGCAATCAGGGCTGCCTGATCAAGGGAAGCCTGTTGATGAGGTCTTCTTGCTTCAGCTACAAGAGACATCACACTCAGAGTCTCTCATCCTGATAGGGGATTTCAAGCACCCAAATGTCTATTGGGGAAAACAACATGGCAAGCTGCAAGCTATCCAGGAGACTCCTGGAGTGTGTTGAGGATAACTTCCTGGTTCAGCTATTCAACAGGTCTGGGTCAGACATTAGTGGACCTGATGCTCACTAATGCAGAGAAGCTCATTAAAGCATTTAAGATTGGAAGCAGTCTGGTCTGTAGCAGCCATACCATGGTCAAGTTTGTGATCTTGAGGAATGTGTTCTGGCAAAGAGTGGAGTCAAGACCCTGAGCTTTAGAAAGGCAAACTTCTGACTGTAAGAAGTTGGTGGATGAGATCCCCTGAGAAATTGTCCTTAGGGACATAAGAATGGAATGGAGCTAGCAGCTCTTTGTGGACACCTTTCTGAGAGCACAAGAGCTCTCCATCCCCCAGCATAAGAAATCAGGCAGGGGAAGCAAGAAACCAGCATGTCTGAGCAGGGGCATGCTGCTGACTGAATGGAGGGTTAAGAAGGAAAAGAACAGACAGTGGGAGCAGGAATGGGTGGCCAGGGAAGAATGTAGGGATACTGTCCACATGTGCAGGGACTGTATCAGGAAATCCAAGGTGCAGATGGAACTGAACTTGACAAGCAATGTGAAAAATAGTAAGAGTTTCTTTGGATACACTGGTCAGAAGAGACAGGCAAAGGAGAATGTTTCCCCTCTGATAAATGAGAAAGAACTACTGGCTTCAATAGACACAGAGAAGGCTGAGGTAACTCAGTGAGTTCTTTGCCTCAGTCTTCACTGGCACACAGGTTACCCACATCTCTCATGTTTCTGAGACTTTGGGCAGGGATAAGAGGAGCAAAATGCCTCCACTGTAAGAGCAGGGGAAGTCAAAAATCACCTCATGAGACCAAACACATACCAATCTATGAGGTCAGATAACATGCATCTCGGGGTCCCAAAGGCTCTGGCTGATGTGGTTGCCAAGCTGCTTGCTATCATATTTGAAAAATAAGGTAAGTCCCTGATGACTGGAAAAAGAGAAATGTCACACACATTTTTAAGAAAGGGAGAAAGGAAGATCTGGGGCTGATGAGTCTCATGTCTGTGCCTGAGAAGATCATGGAGCAGATACTTCTGGAAGACATGTTAATACATATGCAAGATGAGGAGGTGATCGAGACAGCCATCATGACTTCACCAAGGACCTGACTAGTCTGGTGTCCTTCTGTGATGGAGTGATAACACTGGTGAGCAAAGGAAGTGCAGCCATTCTCATCTGCTTCAGTTTGTGCAAGGTCTCATACCATATCCTTACTTCTAAATTGGACAGACATGGATATGAAGGCTGGAATGTTTGGTGGGTAAAGAGTTATTTGGATGCCAGAAGGTTGTGGTCAATGGCTGCATGTTCAGATACAGGCTAGTCATGAATGGTGTCCCAAAGGAATCTATCTTGGCACCAGCACTCTCAACATCTTCATCATCTACCTTGGAGAAGAGGAGGTTCCAGCAAGATCTCATTGTGGCCTTCCAGTACTCGATGGGAGCTTATACACAGGAAGGGGACCAACTTTTTACATGGTTTGGTAGTGATAGAACAAGGGGAAATGGATTTAAACTTTAAAAGTGGAAATTTAGGTTAGGTTTTTGAAAGAAATTCTTTACTCAGAAAGTGGTGATGCACTGGAACAGCTTGCCCAGCAGTATTGTGGATGCCCATCCCTGGAGACATTCATGGCCAGGTTGGATGGGATTCTGGTCGGGTGGATGACAACCCCTGTCCACAGCAGGGAGCTGGAACTAGATCTTTTAGGTCCTAGGTCTTTTAGGTCCCTTCTAATCCAAACCATTGGGTTAAGGGTTAAACCATGATTAAGGTGTGCAGGGTGTCACAATGTGTGTACATCCAACCTTGCATATCTTTCTGGACTTTCCACATCCTTTAAACCAGGACAGTTGTTTACTGTTTGCAAGTATAGAAAAAGACATGTCAGGTTACAGAAAGAAAAGATGCGACTACGTTGAATGTAAGTCTGCTGAATGATCTCTTAAACGTATCTGACTTTTATTTGTACAGTCAACCTGCTTCTTTATTGGAGCTGTAGCAATTCTCACATCACTGAATACTATCATTTAAAATACAATTTTAATTTGTATCATTCAAAAAATTAAACAGTGAGTTGATTCAGTTCCTTCCAAAGAGGAAGTTCAAATCCACTGGGAAATCACAGACAACATGTGCAAGTTCTTTTGTGGATGGAAAATGATGAGACATCCCAGAGCATCATTATTTCTCACTACTTCCTGAGATCTGTTCCTCAAATCCCCCAGGCTCACAACCCAGTGGATTTGTAATTTACTGAGAGATCCATGGATTCTCAGATCATTCACCCAGCTTTGTGATGAAGTGAGGGATTACTGGGAACTACACAAGCAGGTCAGCCAAGGTTCACATCTTGACTTAACTGTAAGTTGATGGTGACATTTTCCAGATATTTATGAGGATTTCATCTTGGGAGATTATAATTTTACAGACATAGGATGGAATTTCCTGAATCAGGTATTTCCAGTGCCATGCACATCCTTTTAGGGCAGTGAAGACTGCTGTCTCACTGGCTTTTTCTAGGACCTTTGACACATGAGGAAATGGCACCATGCTCTGTCGGTGAGAGAGAAGGAGATTGAGACATGCCCTGTATCCCCAGCCACTCTGCATCTCCAGACATGACTCACACGCGCAGCTCACACCAGGAAGCTGTGGGGCTCCTTGAAATGAAAGAATGGGCAATGATCATGTAGAGTCAGCCCTGGGGTAAGACAGCCCTGAGCCTCAGCACGTTTTTTAAAAGAAGTGTCTGTCCCCAAGGCAGGCTGTCAGGAGGCCATCTGAAGCTCTGGAAAGCATCAATAAGTGTCTTCTGTTGTGAGACGACATCACTGTCAACTTTAAGGTTGATAGCAGCAGCAGTTCAGGCAGGATACCTTAAAACAAATGGTGTACTTCTAACTCTAAATTCCTTATTGCTTTTCAAAATGCCAGATGTTCAGCTCATCCAGCAGTTGTTGATAAAAAGATAGAGGTGTGAATGTTTCTTTGCAGATAAATACAGAAGAGCAGATATCGGCTATGGATGGTTTCCAGTCTGGATCAGGCACAGCACAACATGGGATGAAAATCCAATTGATCAATGAAATCCAATTTTGCATGAGGGACAAAGTTGAGGACCAAAAGAGTGAGAGACCACTCAAGACCCTGCTTAAGTATACTGGTAGTCTCCATTTTGAGAATACAGTTTGACTGCGGATGGTTTTGAGCAGGTCAGTGGCCACAGTAGTTGCAGATGTTTGATTTCAGTGACATTGGAAACAGTATTTGTTGAAAGATAGGAACAGTAGTCCTTTGAAAAATATATTTCTGCTGCTTCCTACAGCTGCTCATAAGTGTTTCCAAAAATGGTAACCACTCTTGCCAGCCCTCATCTTTCTGTCATTCTCTCTTACAATTAATAGAAAAGATGTGGAGGCAGATTTTCAGATTATTGTTGCTCTCTCCCCCCAGGCCTGCACCTAAAGATGATCTGCCTCTTTTACCTGCTGGTCAAGAGTAAATTCTCTGAGGAAATCCTACACATTTTTTGTACCTGTGGTAGCACTCTGGAGCTCTGTCTCAATTGACACTGTAATATATACTATATACTGCCTATGTAGCAAGATATGGCCTTTCAGATTTCTGTGCTATCTATTGCAGTATGTATTCATAGATACATCTCTGAAAACTAAATCTAAGGTCTATTCAGTGACCAATGTTGGAAGGAGCCTGTTTTTGTAGAAAATTTTGAGGAAAATGAAAGTTTTATACCAGACATGAGCACTTTCTGTCTTGCCTGTAATACCGTGCAGCTAGCGATAGGCAAAGCACAGAGATTACCATTCATCACAGTGAGTGCTACTATATATAAGATGAAATGGTGCTGTATGACACTAGTGTGTGAGCTATCCTAAGCTGGACATGCCTGCAGCAGGACAGCATTCTTTCTCTGTTCAGGACATCTCTTTTTTTATTTTCACATGCATTTGGCAATGTAGCACCCAGCCAACTTCATAGCTTTGATAAAGGGATCAAAAATTTTGTTGCTTTTATTATATACCTCCAGACAGAAAACAAAGGATTTGAATTATTCTGCCTGCTGTTGCCTTGTAGTTGTTTTGAGTGATCATGAAACTCAGCCATTTTGCCTCAACAAAATCTGAGCATAATTTGCCAGGAATTGTCCTCTGTGTAGAAGAGAACACAAAGCCCCACTACCTGTAAACAGGATTTGTACATCTGCACCTCAAAGACAGACCTGGAAAATATGTTCTCGCAGGACTCTGCCCAGGGAGTTCAGCTCTGTTGCAGGTTTTGAAATTGATTTAAAGGCAGAAGAATAAATTCTAAAATGTGAACAAGGTATGTAAACAGTGAATGGGAGCAACCGTGTTTCAGAAAAGAACAATAAGGATAACAAAAGGAGTTTGTGCGGGAATGCCATTGGCTTAAGTTATAGTACCTTATTAACTGAATTTGTTCTGCTGAAACCTTTTAAAATCTGGAAATCGCCATCATAAACGCTTTACCACAGACAGGATATAATTGTATAACTGTTAACAGGTTTTGGACTCCTTTCCCTAACACTCTTTTCCTTTGGGGTAAAAATAAAAGTAGAAATAGCATCTCTGCACCATTCCCTGAGTTATCTCTGCTAAGAAGAAGTGCCTCCCTCCAGCCTTTCCACCCACGTATATTGGCTGCCTGGCTATTGGTTTTCTGTTTTCAGTGATATGAAGGTCAGATGAAAGCATCACCTGGACAGTGCCCATACAGAGGTCTGTGACTCACTCCAATGCCCAGTGCCTGCAAAGGCTGTGATAAGAAAGTGTGAATGTTACACACACCACGATGCATTACTCTAGCTTCTTTTTGCATTATCTTCATCCCATCTTCTCTCTTGCATTAACTCAGTATCCTTAGATGATCTGCAGAAGCAAAGTGGTATGATTTCAGTGCACAGTGCTTCTAGGAAAGCAGAACTACCCCATTCTGCAGCCTTTCTACTTGTCAGCCTTTACATCCTAAGACGTAGGATCTACCAATAAGGTGGGAATTTCTAAGGGAATTTATCATCTTAGTGCTGAAACAGTACGAAGGATGGACCCCTCACAGCAGGGGGGTTGAAACTAGATGATCTTTAGGGTCTTTTTCAACTGAGGCAATTCTATGATTCTGTGCTCAAGGACTCTGTTTGTCAGAGACATATCATACCCAGGAACAAAAGAGCCTTTCACTGTGGGGTTCTGTAGAAGTGGAAGAGGATGGGAATCACTTGGATGCAATTAATTTATACCCATTTCTCCAGATGCAGACATCTGTACCTGAGCTAGTATCTATTAGGGCATCTAACTGATGCAATCTTATCTTCAGAGTCAGTGAAAATCTGGTAGATGCAACCGGTGGAGTCTCGAGTGCTTGCCACCTTGTCTCAAACTAGGTGCCTAAACTGAACAGAGGTTTTCTCAACTTCTTTAACTTCAGGAATATGATTAGCTAGGAGAATAGAGAGTTTTAATAACAAAAGAACCTGGACATTTCCAGCCTTACTAGTGGCAGATAAGCAACAGAAATATTAATGTAATAACGGCAGTTCTGTGTGTGACATCAGTCTTCAGGGACAAAAATAATGCTGCTACGCATTATGCTATGCATAAGCAACTTCACAGTTGAAGTCTGACAGAGTTGAGATTTGATTTAAATATATTCCCATATAAGCTTTGCTGGTGCACACAAGGGGTGTTTACCAATTAGGTGATTAGGTACATAATTCTTCACCTATCTTGTTGTGGAGGAAGTTTGCACATAAATGCTTCCTTTGCTGGTTGGGCTTTTGCAAGCGTTAACTGGCGTCAATAGTTATTTTCCAAACTACTTTTGCTATGGTTGCCACTATGTTTCATCATGAAATCAAGTCACTAGAGGAGATTCAAGTGGTGAGCGATTTTTTAAAAGGGATTTATTTAATGTACTTTGCAGTTTGGTCATGGCAAGAAATTCTTCTTTATTCATGAGTGTGTGGCTATGTGGGCTTCAGCTCTTTGAGCTTAGCGCAGCACGGATCTTTTATTTCTTTTGAACTGACAGAGGTCCTCCCATCTGGCAGTCAGGAAGAGAGAATAAAAGGGTGTTTCCAACAAACACCAGCTTCAGCAAAACCTATTTTCTAAGTTTTCAACCAATTTTGGGTCTGCATCATAAAGCAAAAGGAATGGGACAATAAGTGAAGAGCTGTGCTGTGCAAACAGATCGTTGTTGATGTGTGTTCCACAGCTGGACTTATGGCTACATAAGCTTGTTCTGTTGCGATAAAATTTTAACATCCAGACTTCATGTGCCAGCTGATAAATGATGGGGACAAATTAAAAACAGTTTTGTTAGCACAAAACAACACTCTGCATCAGGAGTCTGTCAATTAGGTGCGAGCGCAGAACGTTGTCATTATACAAGAGCCTTTTGGCCATAAATGACTGTCCAGCACCTCTACTAGAAGCCTGGGTCCTGAGGATTGCTAGTAGGAGGCCGATTTCAAAGTTCATTAGGCTAAAACTTGGCAGACCGGTTCTCAAGCCAGATGTGCATTTTTTATTTTCCCTCAAAATTGTATAAATCAGTTAAAGCACCTTTGATCTACAGCTTGGCAAACGGCACACAGTTCTCAGAGTTTCATATGGAGGCTTTTATTCCAACCCTTGGGTTAACAATGATTTCCTCAAAGAAGAAAAAAAAGGTCTTGTAAGCAGCTAGCCCTTCAAGCTAGCTGTTTTGACTTCCCATATTTCCCCCTTCCTCCTCTACAAATATTGCTTGCAAATGGCAGATAGCAAAAATACAGGAACATGCCTGGTAGTCTTGTTGCCATTCTTCAGTGCCAAATTGAAACCACGCCACCCCGTAACAAACCTTGACCTGCAATGTAATTGCTCCATTTTTCATGGTTTCTCACCCTGTCTTGGTCATTTCAAATTGCAGTGACCTGCCACCCACTATCCCAGACAAGTTACCATCCAGGAGGCCAGTTTTTAAATGAAACAGGGTTTTAACTCCAAAATGGCATGAGGAATTTAACTGCTTCAAGATGTATCATGTATTGCTAACTAAAGCCTGGAGTGCTACCTAATATATGACATCCCAGTGGAAATGTCAGCAAATGCTACTGCAGTGCAGAAATAGCAAAAGCTGCCTACAGTAAAGGGAACGAGGGGAAAGATTATAGCTCTGCTGGTGAGATTTGTTGCCAGAAGTTTTCACAATAAATATGTAATTAAACCTGGGTTTTCTGTAGTGAATTGTGTCTCAGATTTCTAGAGAATTTTGTAGATTGAACAATACAGTCAGCAATACAATGAAAAAGTAAAGGCACTGCAACATTAAAATGCGTTTTAGTGAAGAACTATTCTTTTAAAACAGTAGTGGGTAAGCCTCAGTGGAGACAGAGTTTCATACTGACATCTAAAAACACAGATTTCCTACAGTCCCCCTGATACTTTTGAAGGTCCCTCTTTATGCTTAGACCTGGATTACAGCAAAGGTGCTCTAAGTGCTCTTCATAGCACCCTAATTCCGTCAGGTGCACAAAGCTATAATATTTGCTTTCATGAGGGCTTAAGATATAATATCCGTTTCTGGATGACACTGGTACAAAACACACCTTGAAAATATAATTCTCCACTTTGGCTCTGCAGGCAGCCTGAAACAAGTGGTTGTGCCTTATAAGCCATCTGGGCGTCTTAGTCACTGGGGTATTTAACTCCATCAGCACACCCGTAACAGAAGGCGTTTGTGGCAGAGGAAAATGCTGGCTGGCCCAAAACACTGTCTAACTCAGACACCACACACGCTCCGCCAGGCTTAGCACGTGCCAGACATAAGGTCTGGTCTTCACACAGTGTGCTCTGGCTGTTCCAAGAGAGGGTCCACTCCACTCAGAGCTGGTGGTGCTTTCAGCTAACATTGCCAGCACCAGGGTGGCATCGGAGGGACACCACTCCTGTGGCTTCTTTTGCTACCCTAAGGCAGAATTGCATCATTCATGGGGAGAAGCACCTGTTCATGCTAGCAGGGGGCTTCAGGCCCTTTGCCTACAAAGAGGGGCCACACTTTGCACTCTGTCAGGCTCCGACGCATTGCCCCTTGATGAACGGCATTAATAAGGCAGGTGTTTTACCCAGCCCAGCCAGTGTTTTGTCCCGCAGGAGGGGTAATCCAGAGGTATAGGAGAAGGATGTTCGTGCAGTAAATCTTTTATTATTTAAATAGGAAACATTTTTTATGGGGGATATGAGCAGCATTTAAAAGCTGCGGAGCTAGACACTCCAGGGATCAGCTGTAAACGAAGGTTAAGCCTTGAGAAGGCCCCTACCTTGGCTTTTTTATTGGGACTGCTATTGTGACTGAGGCCTTGATGTTTTATTACCCTGGCCATATGGTTATGTGGTTTTGGAGAAGAGAGTTTGGCGAGGGGCAGGGAAAAGAGGGGAAGGAAGGGAGGTTGTTGTTATTACTGCAGCGGAACGAGTACGTTCAGCTTTCCCAGCCTGGTGTGTTCTAACTAACAGCGTATGGACTCCAGTCCCACTGTTCTTTTTTACAGGGAGGTCACATGGGAATTGTTAAATCGTTAATCTAAACTTTGAAAGAGAAAAATAATAAAGTGATTAAGGACAACCCGAAGCTACTTGATAATGTGATGCTGAGGGGATGGAATGACCTTTCATTGCTGTACTAGGATGAACACTAGCTGCTGAGTGCATGGAAGAGGGAGATTTTTCTGGTTCTCTCCTTTT
>PPHD01005222.1:0-15409 GCA_002909625.1 Bambusicola thoracicus | reverse complement strand
TTTTGTACAGCAGCTGCTTATGTTCTTTCCATTATAAGAGCAACAGTCACATGGAGCAGGAGCTTCAATGCTTTCTGCAGAGAGCCCCATTAGTTCTGAGCTGAAATTGAACCATGCTAATTTTAAAGTGCTGCAATATAGCCATTTTATTTTCTCCAGCTGTGGGTCTTGACTTTCAGTTAGAAAGAAGGGGCAGAAAGACAGGGCAAAAGAAGGGCTGGAAAAAATAAAACCGCAGGAAGCCTGTCAATACCTGCTTTTGATATAGGAGACCCTGAGCAGGGGTGGAATCAAAAGAAATGATTGAATTATTGTGCTGCCTCCCTCTGAAAATAAGTACAATCCTTCTTCTTTAAATATTTAAGATGCACAAATCAGGAGTAATTTTACACCTGTAAGGCTTCTTAGGATACTGAAAACACTGGGAGTGCCTGGAGTATCCCAGCAGATTTCATGCAACCAGGCCTACCATCCCACCTCTCATCAGCAGTACCAGTGGGAAAACCTTTCAAAGGGCAAGAGGGAATTGGGCACCTACCTCCTACCAAGGGCCTACATCCCCTCTCTGCCACTGGAAACCTCCCCTTAGATAAAGAACCAATGAACTCTGAAGAATCCATTTCCAGATGTGAAACTGGATTTATGATACTAGAAATTCTCAGCAGTGGAAAAGTGCTGAATTTATGGCTCTTGTTTGGACTCTTTCATAACGTCTTGCTCGCTAGAATTTTGTTGGAGATTTCCCTAATAACTGATACAAAAGTTGAGATGTGGCGTATCATCACAGAGAAATCAGCAGATGCCCACTGGTTTATAGGCATTTGCTTTGGTGACATTTATGAAATGTTGCAGAAGTTGAGTATTGCCAGAGTGTCAGCCCACACTTTGCAAGATGTCTATGTGATTTCATCCTACAGAGGAAACAAAAATCGTCTGTTTCTTTACATCTTTAATGAGATGTGGCACAAGCTGCAGCAAGGACTTAAAAGCCAAGAGTTGCTTTATCTCTCTGTTCTTTGACCATTTAGAGCAAATTAATGCAGTTTGAAGTATTGTGCTAAAAGGCTATTGTTATCCATCCTGCTATTTTTTGAAGTGTATCTCAGTCATGGCACATGTGCAGCTTATGTAGCACTTGAAATGCTTTACAGTTCAGAGGTGGCTGAGCATCAGCAGTAAAGCTGCCAAATTGTAGGGTGAGTGGTAGTGTTCTGGCATTGCCAGAGCTGGTACCTCCCATCTGCTCTCTGTTTGCAGAGTAGCAAGAAATGGCAGACCTTACTGGATGAGGTAACTCCTGGCAGTGATAGAAGGATGGTCTCACTGAAAGGAGAGAGAAGGGACAAATGCCTCACTTTCTTGGGGCCAGAGCTATGGCATTTCTCCAAGACTTGGGATTTTCTTTTTTTTTTTTTTTTAATTTTTTGGGTTGTCAATGATTTAGCAGTGCCAAACTGCTAGCAACTAAATACGTTCCTACAACCAAAGCCTAGCTCTGGCAGCTCAGTGCTTTAGTAGCCAGTATTACGGTATTACCCTAGGTAAAAGCCTTTGTAGCAAGTGTGTGACAGACACACTTCTGGTCTTGTGAAGAAGCAAAAAAAAGGAAAAAGGCAAAAAGGTGGGCTACAGCTGCCATCCAACAAAGCACATACACGTGTTTGTGCTTTTGAACAGGAGAAACATCATTGCTTTTAAAGAACAAGCACATCTCTTTGCAGCTAGCACACCCACTTAACTTACAGTTTGCTTTTATCATGAGCGTTGTAGAAATGCTTGATGATCAATCATAAAATTTTTTGTCTTGATGAGACCCTGGGTTGACGCTGAGCTCCATCACTTTTGGTGTGTGAAGGCCCAGAAAGGGTGACAATCTACATGCCTGCATTCCCTCCCTCTGAACACAGAGCTGGAGGAGGCCACAGTCAGAGCACAGCCCTGGGACGTGCTGGGGTATGACCATGAAGGTCATGACCATGACCAGCTTAGTGCAGCCAACTGGCAGTGGAGGAGATAAAAAGCTTCACTGTGCTCTGGCCATTCCTTACATCAGAGCTACTGCATGGCTGCTGTGGAGGGTGGTGGCTCTAGACCAACGCTACACAACTGAAAGTCCTATACAGATAAGACACCAAACCGAGGTGCCACTACTTCCTCTGGAGACTGAAAATAACCAAGTGTGCAGTTGTATGACGTGGGAAGTGTGCAACAGCGGCCTCCAGCATGTCACTAGCAAGCTGTAGCATCTAGTGCTTGCAACTAGGCCACCCTCTGGAGCTACACTTCATTTTTTTTTTTAAGAAAAAGACACAGTGAGTATAGTTGGATTCCTTATCTATTCTTTCATCTGTGGTACACTGCACAGAAAAAGTTGTTTTTTTTTTTTTTTAATTTAGTCCTGGCTCCTTGGTGTTACAGAGATTCAGTAACTTCGAAATGCTTTAAATTAGATCTCTGTATTGTAACCTTTGGGGATATATCACCTACTTGGCAAATTTTACCAGTAGTGCAAGACTGACCATGCTGGTGGTAATGCAGGCAGGACCAAATCATGGGTATGAAGCAGTTTGACGTTGGCATAAATCCAAAGCCAACTAGAAGGTAGAGCTCTAGTAGGGCTGCTAGTAGAGAAATGCTGGATACAAGAACTCAGTGTCCCACATCCTTGAGTTAGCCAAGCTCTAGTTTTCTGCCGCATTAAATGCTTCTGGCCTTCAAGCCACCAGTGGAATATTTGTGCCTGCATATTTAGTTGCTTCATGTTGCACCAAAAGACATGTCCTCCAAGGATGGCCCCTTCAGTGCACCTGGGGACCATCAGCTTCCACAGTAGTCACTACACCAAGGCTGTGTCAACTATCCTTAGTTTGAAGCGTGAGGCAGTCCTGGAGTACTTGGATTAGTGAAACTCAACCACTAATTATTATAAAATAAGCCAAATTCATCCAAACAATAATTGATATTTCTTATCAACTTCAGAGGTGTTTTCCTTCAAGTCTTCATTCCTCGTGAGACTGGAACGGTTCCTCATATCTCAAGGAAACAGACAGGGAAAACATAAACCAAGGTCTTTGAGACACATGGGGAAGGGTCAGGCTCAGTCCCATGCACCTATTTTTTAATCCCTGGCATTGGCTGTGTTACATAAAGAATTTTCAAGCAGAAATTTCCCTTTACTTTGATTAGTATTTCCACTTTAAAACAAATGACATAATGTATCCTTTGGGAAGGAAATAATTTCTGAGGATAAATGAAGACTCTGCTTTCTGGATCTTGGGAACAGCACTAAGATCTGCTGAAATGCAAACCAGCTGTTTAGGAAGCTCCTTGGAGGCTTCTAAAAGACAGAAAAGATTTGACAATTGATCTTCAAACAAAAGTGTTTAAGTTAAAAATTAAGTAACATTAACAAGACTTTGATGTCTTATTATCTAAAATTAGACACTTTCTTAGCCCACTGATTTCCTCTGGTTTTCATTTTGTACCAGCAGGAAGCATTACTAACTTGCGGGAATCATCCCCAGTGCATTAGCTAAACACCAGAGGGACAACAAGGCATGGACTGATGCACACGCATCGCAAACAATGCAGTTCCTGAAGAAGCCTTGTAAAAAGCAAGAAGCAGCTTTTGTTCTGCTCCTCTGCATGTATCCATGCAAGAGATCTTCGGGTTATGCCAGCAACCTGAAGCTGCCCTTCCAGATCAGTGAGCTTCTGGGGTTTAATCACTTCAAGTAAATGAGCTATTCTAGTTACCAGCAAGGAAACAGTTGCCAATCACAGCAGAGAAGAAAGCAGACCTACTGCAGGGCATGAAATTAAATTTTCCAGGTAGTAGAAAGTAATTGATACCACAATGTGACCTTTGCATAAAGCAGCCAATTTAGAGCCCTACAGAACAGCAGTTGGGGTAAGCTGGAGTCTGCGACCACCGACAAGCCTGCTCAGGAACAAAGCAGCTGTCTGCTTCACTGGCAGATAGCTCCGTGTCTTTGGGCCGCAATGAGGGAGGCTCTCACCTGGTGCTGAGAGCATCCTAAGAATATTTTTATACAGACCTGTTTTTAGTAGTTTAGCTGGGCTTGTTGGTGTGTTTGTTAGATTGCAGTGTGGCAAAATCAGTCTACAGCAAATGTGCAGAGAAATTACAAGGAACTGACAATTTTTCTTACCAGCATCGTACTTTTTGTAGAATGTTTTTTGTTTGTTGGTTTGTTTTTGTTTTAGTTTTTGCTTTTTCCCCCAGGCTGCAAGCTAAAAAATTATTGAAGAACCTGTCTGAGTCATCCCCTCTAGAAATAAGGCACGGCTCCTTCCAGGGGAATTCTGTACACCCCTTCTAAATCACTGAACTCTCAATGACAAAGCACCAAGCGAAAATGATTTCCCTGTGAGATGCAGACTCATCCTAGTGCTGTGCTCATAAGCTGAGATGCTTGACCAAGGCACAGAGCTGTCCCAGCTATCCTGAGCAAGAAAAACAAACATTGATGGAGGGGATTTGTCTCAGCTGCAGGTTCAGTTGGCCTCCAGCCCACCTCACCATCCCTACCTCTCAAAGAGAGAGTCAAGAGTCACTAGGCTGCCCAAATTGGTACTTTGGTTTAATGACCAAGGCAAAAGAGTTCTGATCTTATTCTACGTGCTGATACTAACAGAAGCTTTTTCAAAGAACTTCAGATGAGGACCTAAAATCTCATCCAGTGTCAATGAAATCAAGAGGAACTTTATCACCAGCACTACCCCACCTAGAATCAGGCTATAAAACCAAAATCATACATAGGGGAAACTTTATAAAGTGACTGTCTTTCATATCTTACAAAATCCAACAGCCACTGAAAAACATGTTCTCACGCCTGGGCTCCTGCAGACCTTCCTATGGATTTTCTCCAGCACACTCTTCTTCATTATCTTAGTAGGACTACTTGTGTGCATAAAACCACACAGGAGACTATACGATTCATTGAATCAGTGCCTAACCAGCATCAATGGGGACCCTCACAAAGTACTGTTTCTAGTACTGAATATCAAACTCGTTGCTGACATTTTTATTGCTGTACTGAAGGAGCAGTAATGCTGTCTCTCAGGCCACTGGAGTTTGAAGCTGTGCACTGAATACAAACCTAATAGAGCCAAGAAATGCTGCAAATGCTATCAGCAGGAAGAAATTAGATACATATCATTTAGAAAT
This sequence comes from Bambusicola thoracicus, assembly GCA_002909625.1. NCBI lineage: Eukaryota > Metazoa > Chordata > Aves > Galliformes > Phasianidae > Bambusicola > Bambusicola thoracicus. The sequence continues at coordinate 10,218 of PPHD01005222.1, read as the reverse complement.
GCTCCTCCAAAACCAGTTGTTTCCCAGATTATTTCTTCTTACAAGTATGCATCCATAATCAGACATGAAATTCTATCTATTTGATTAAAAATGCCTTCCGAGTTTGGACTTATTAGAATACAAAACCAAGTACAGAAGCAGGAAGAGATTTATTTTTTTAAATCAACCATACAATTAGATTTAGCTCTCTCAGCCATTTTATGATTGCAGAAAACTGGAAAGTCACAGCTCTCCTATTCAATTTAGATTGCAATCAGACTCTAATTCAGATTTCAATTAATATTCTAATTTTAGAATGAAAAAAAAGAGCCACAATAGCAAAGGGAAAAATGAGCTGCAGCAACTCTCATTCAAAATAGAATGAAAGTCAGTCAAGTTTGCCAGGCTGTCCGGAGAACCCATGCTGTTCCTTACCACCTCTACATACAAGGAAAGTGCAAACATGTCAGACCTGCCCCTTTCTTTTTCGCTTGGATCACTACTGAGTTAATTTCCCAACTCTCTCTCATTTCACCTGCCCACAAACAGGACCAATAGCTATCATAAACCTCTTTGACATGTGCGAGTAGCAACAATAAAGGAAAGATGACATTTGGCTGTCTCATAGTCATAGCTAGACCTCACTCTCATCCAGCTGTCACTGAGTTGTATTGTACCATCAGTAACAGGGATGTCTTGAGGACCTCTGAGCCACAGAAGAAATTTTTTTTTGTTGCTCCATTTTAAGGATGAAATTACTTCCTGGCATAGGATGTATGTGACATAGCCTTCCACCTTTGCTTCCACCCAAACAAACACAGTCCTTGTTTCTAATCCTGGCTCCAAGCACAGACTCTTCTGCTATTCACCTTCCTCTTTTGCAGCAGCTCCCTATGCTCTCCTTGCATCCTCTCACTCAGGGCCTTCTGCACCCACTCTTCTGGCCCAAACCACACTGCAAAGTGCCTTACCCAAGTCCCTCAGCCCATGGAAAATGGCTACCAACAGCCATAAATATGGGTTCCTGGAAGTACTATGCAGCAGTGGGCAATACCAGCATCCAGACCAGAGTGGTGCTCTGCCACAGCTTGATTTCATACTGGAAATGCTGAGGTTATCCACAGGTCTACTGACCATCCTCCAGCCAGTGTGAGTCAATGCTCAACCAGTTACTTTATTAATTACCTTTGTCCTCCAAACTGCATCTGCTTCATCAAACAGGCATCTGCTTCTTGATTTCCAGACTGGCTGTGGTCTTCTGCTCCTTCGGAAAAGTTCAGCAGGCATGAAAACCAACACATGCTGTCAATGGATAATCAGAGTATGTACAAAGAAGCAAACATTTTCCTTGCTCTTAACTGTCTGAGGATCATAAGGAGAATCCTGTGAAGCAACCTGACTATGGAATATGCCATGGCAAGCTCGAGTGGGAATGGTATATGAAGAAACTTCTTGAAATTATAATCTAAAACACCCCAGGCCCTGTACAAACATGAGAGAAAAAGCACAGGACAGCTTTTGGCTAATAGTTTAATTGTCTTGTCAACGCTGGGTCCTGAAGCCCTCCCAGAATTAGGCCTAACAGTCTGCCTTTTGTAGTTGACCATTTGCAGAGACATTCAGCATGGAGCAGGTAACTGCCCCTGAGACACTGGCAGCACAGAGGGGCAGAGCCAGGTGGTGCACCAGTGATGGAGGTGCCAGACCTGCTCAGATGGCAGCTCAGATGAGGAGACAGCAACAGCCCCAAACAGCAGAGCCTGCCAAAAGCTAGGGCTTGTAATGTGATGAGCTCCAGACCCACCACACTAGGGATAAGTTGGGTTGTGAGTTGATGATTGGACTAGATGGTCTTAGTGGACTTTTCCAACCCTACTGAGTCTTTGATTCTATGATACTGTGATTCTATGATTCTTTGAGTGAGCACCAGCCAGTGCAGCTGAGCCTGCACCACAGTTTGCTGCCTGGTGCTGCCCAAGTGCTCGTCCTGCCCTCTCCTGCTTCCCAAGCCCTGCCATCTTATGTTTCACAGCAAAGCTGCACCCTGTACTTGACACGTGGAAAACCTCTTCTGCTGGCTTTTCTTTCCATTTCAGAGCCTCTTGCTACTGAAGAAAAATGGAGCTGCAAGCGCTTTGAATCTTGGAGAAATAAATTAGGTTATGGGGCTGAGTGGGTGAGAACACAGCTTCCTGCCTCCCCCTCCTCTTACCAGCACTTCTCTCCCTCATTTCAGCTATTTCTTTTTTTATGTGTCAGGCCACAGTATTTCAGTGTTAATCCCCTTGAGGGGTAAGAACAGACAGCCTGTCTCCTGAACTTACTCATCATCAGCTAGATAACAACCTCATGAAGAGAAATTCAGCATACTTACTATTTTCAATCTAATGAAGTCCTCTTTCAGTGGCGCTAAGGCCAGCATGCCCTCGGCAGCCTTTGGTGGTCCTGACCTTCTCAAAGTGCTTTGTCTTGGAGATTGGCAACTAGCCCATGGCAAAAGCACTCCTGATGCAGCCAGGCTGAGACCTCGTCACGGCAGCACAATAAAGAGTTCAAGAGCCAATCAATAAGACAGCCATCAAAATTAATGTTATGGGCGTCTCATAGGGAACTTAATTAATTTTATGATAACATCTATGAACTGATAGTTGAGTGTCATTAGGAGATGACTTTGCCCTCAGAGCTTTTGGCAAAAGCAATTATCTAGCTGTGTGGAGATTATTGTTCTGCCTACATCAAAAGTTGAGGCAAATAAAGAGGGACGATATCAGCTTTTTATAGGCAACAATATAGTCTGTGTGTTGCAACTCCACAATTATGCTTGTGTAGCGACCCGAAGTTGACTGTTAATTTTTTGTGACCTTCTTCTCTCATCTCTTCTCCATTGCTCCCAGCAACACAGGTTGAGGCTGCTGGTATACACCCTAACCTGAGCTAAGAATTACACTTTTTTTAGGATTTCCGTATTAGGAAGGTTTTATTTAAACAATGCAAGAAATAAATTTATGCTGCAATTATTCCTGAAGTTAATATTCTATATGAGATGCTATCAATGTTCATATATATTTTATTATTCTTCCTTTATATGAGTAATATGCATAAGTGCATGCTCCTCTATACCAACATAGTGTTTTGTACTGTCATGGGCTATCCTTAATGGAAAGAACCAAACCTTTGATCCTCAAGGAGATCCATACTGTTTTCCTACACATACACAGTACGCCTGGACTGGAATCAGAAATTCATGATTTTATAGCTTTAATATTTTTGTATATCTCTCATTTAGATATAGATCAAGATGGGAGAAAGTGCAAGACTTGCTGCTTCTCAAGATGGCATTGTTCTCACAGATTCAGCAGTTTCCCTAGTGTTTTTGTTTTGGAATAAAATCTGACAGAGTAGATTTTGAAATTCCGACAGGACAGCCCAAGTCTCAGTTCAGCCTCAGATCTTAGCTCTAAGCTACATCAGCCTCATGCATCCGAATACTGCCTTACGATGAAGAGAGACTAAACTGGTTTCCTTTCCTATTTTAGGAACTGACTTCTGTTGTGCACACAAATTTATCTCTCCAGTCTCCTATTTCAGCAATTCAGGGAGGTGATTCTGCCCCTCTACTCCGCTCTTGTGAGATCCCACCTGGATTACTGCATTCAGTTCTGGGCCCCCAACACAAGAAGGACATGGAGCTCTTGGAGCAGGTCCAGAGGAGGGCCACAGAGATGATCAGAGGGCTGGAGAACCTTTCCTATGAGTACAGGCTGAGAGAGCTGGGGTTCTTCAGCCTGGAGAAGAGAAGGCTCTGTTTGGACATTATAGCAGCCATCCAGTACCTGAAAGGGTCCTGTGGGAAAGCTGGGGAGGGACTTTTTGTAAGGGTATGTAGCAACAGGATGAGGGGAAATGGCTTTAAAATGGAAGACGGTAGATTTACACTGGATATTAGGAAGAAATTCCTTACTGTGAGGGTGCTGAGACATTGGAACAGGTTGTCCAGTAAGGTTGTGGATGCGCTCTCCCTGGAAGCATCCAAAGCCAGTCTGGATGGGGCTTTGAGCAACTTGATCTAGAGGGAGGTATCCTTACCTACAGCAGGGAGGTTGGAACTAGATGATCTTAAAGGTCCCTTCCAACCCAAACCATTTGGTGAGTCTATGATTCTGTGATTCTGTGATTTCAGAATAGCATCTGAACCTATCTTTGTTGGACAAAATGTAGCAAACGATTATATTTGAACTGGGATCTTCTAATCAGAAAAGATTCAGCTGTCATCTGCGGCACAAAAAATAAATGTCTACTTTAGAAGAAGAAGAAATATAATATTGTTGAAAAGGCCCCTAAATAAGACTATATCTGTATTTATTAGAAATATGATTTGTTATTTGTCTGTAAATTTTCACGGGAGGATCTGGAAATAGAAAGGGGCCATATATAGATGGAACATAGGCTTGAATTCCTGGAATACTTTGATGAACACTGGAAGAACAGAAATCTGCAGGGCACCATCTGTACGATTTCAACTGTTCATCTGCTGAGAGTCTTGAAAGCCGCCTTTTTACAAAGAACCACTGTGCTATCTTAATTACCAACATAGAAAAAAAGCCAAAGAAAGTTTCTGGCTACACCCGCACTGATAGGAAATTCAAACGTTTTCAAGCATATGAGCCACTGAGACTGGACTCATTGGGCTGAGGACTTTGTTTTGATGTGTGTGAGATGCGCCTGAGGCTGGAGGTAACTGTGTCAGGAAGACTGAAAAAGAAGAAGCAGGAGGAGGAGGGAGAGGATGAATAGAACACCAAAACACGCTCTTTCTGTGAATGCTTGGCGGGTGTTTCTGTGCCCAGCACACCACAGCTTGCTGCCTGCTGCATCCCTGCGCAAGCTGCTTGCCCTTGGGCTTGGTGCCAGCTTCAAGCAGAGTAGCTGGGACTTGCCCAGCAGGAAATCAGCATTTCCTGATGCCCTTTGGGCAGACCATGCTCATGGGGCTGGCATGAATTTTCCTCCTTCGTAGTATTTGCCAGCTCCTTTCAGAGACTGACACTGTAGTTTTATTCTCTTTCCATGTTTCCTCTGCTTGACACATGGCGTACCATCTCCTCCAGTTGTTAATCATCACCGTGAAATCCCTCTGGCTTCCTCTGAGATGTTTTCAGAAAGACTATTTTTTTATCAAGCCCTATATTTATTCTTCTCATTCTCATTTACATTCAAGCACATACATACAGACACATCAATTTTACAATCGGCTGAAGGTGAACTCTGGCAGCCAGACAAAACACAGCCCATTTTGATCTGCCAGGCTTAAATGAGCAGAATCTGTTGAACCAAAGGCAGTGACAAGAAGATAACATAAAAGATTGGGAACAAAACCTTTTATGCGTTGGGTAAGCTAAGATTATTAGGGACCAACACATTTGGAAAATGAAAATGTACAGAAATCCAATTTGCTTTCCTTGGGGTGAGTGGAGGGGGGGAGTGGGGGGGGCAGCTGATTTCCCCATCAGTGAGCTATTCAGTCTACCTACTTACACTGAATAATTTGACTCATGTATACAGCATTTCATTTTCTATAGCCGTTGTGTTCTTGGTTGCAGATTTTCATGCTCTGCTTTCCACTGTGGATGGGCTGTACTTCACAGCCCAGCAAATAGCTGTGAGCTTTTGTTTCTAAAATGAGACATCTTTTCACTCAAGAAAGATTTCTGTCTTGGCTACCACTGAATATTTTCTTTCATCACTAACACAGCAACAACATATTCTTTTCTTCCTGAAACATAATGACATCTGAAGAACAATTTCAGCTGATTTGGTGAGCCTAGACTCACCATGACTCACTGAAAAGCGAGGAGGGATTAGCAGGAGGCTGCCTGTACGCCATGCAGGAGTGGTGTCCTCAGGCAGCTGAGCCTCCGAAGAGCCTCTGGATGAGGTGCAGTCAGGACAGCCCACGCACCACTCCTGTCACTAAATAACCACTAGAGTTGACAGGAGACAAGAGGACTGTGCCCCAGAAAGTGGCTCACCTGCACCTGCTGCCTCATTGCTCACAGGAATTTGGCAGAATGCTCAGTGGTGGGCATGTGCTCTGGACCTAGTAGCTGTAGGGCCTGAAGATACTGCTCACTGCAGGAAGCGGCTGAGCTCCTTGTAGTGAAGGAGGCTTGCAGAACTGTGAAATAGAACTAACAAAACCACACAAAATAAAGCACTGCTATCACCTGCATGCTCCTTGCATGCACACCCCTGCAACGCTGTCACATCATGTTTGCATCCAGAAAAGCACTGCTGCAAAGCACTGTACAACCAGAGCCTAGCAGGTCTGGTTCTTACTCTTTTTGTTCTCTGAATGTACAGATCAGTTCCTTCTACTGTGGGGAGCTAACTCAGCTCTTGACAGAGCCGTAACCAGTGAGCCCATGTTTCTGTAGCTAAGAAAATAATACAACCCATATTGTCTCCAGGAAATTTTCTTCCACTGCACCCTCCTGATCACCCCTGTGGGTCCTTTACTTTAGCCTTGGGAGAATGGGGAAGGCCCCACAGGGACAATGATAAACCTAAATTTCAGGTAGAAACAGGCTCCTTTACCTCAGTTGCCCTTTTCCACCCTGAGCTGCCTCCACCCTGCCCCAGGCTTACCTCTCAGTGCCGCGGACAGGCAGCCCTCGTTGCTCCCCAGCCTTCATGCCTCCTTACCCACCTGGTGGCTGTCTTTCCCAAGCTCTTCAAAAGCGGAATAATACATGCTTTGCAATTTGGTTTGTATATGTCTTTAATTAAATCTTCCCGTTCTGCTGAACAAATCTCACACTTTCTGTGCCCTGCAGATTAGTTTGCTGCTCATTTCCACAGCTCTCTGAAGAGACAGGCTCTTTTTCAGGTCTGCGATATTGCTTTCATGGCTAATTTGCTTTCCTCTGTTAGAACAGGAATTTGACAAAGACATCAACATTACAAATCCTCTTCACCACGTTCTTAAGGATTTCCGAGCTTCCAAGAAATTAAACTGCTCTTTTCTCTTGCTCAATTTCACAAAGATTACAGATTGCCATAGCATATTTTACAGTGTGCTTCTGTAGGAGTAGCTGCAGTAATATTACATATAGGACACCCATAACTCTACAGTGCTGTCATACTAGCCAAGGAATGAGTCTGGGGAAAATGAGGATGGGAGTATGCTTACCTACTTCTTGGATTGCCCGTCACAGTTTATAAAACACTTGGTGTCCAGACTACAGCTTTGACAGAAGCCGAGGGGCAGCTCTGCAGCCAACAAAAGCAGATGGAACTCAAACAATTCCAGCCCTTTTAGCTGCGTGCTGTAGCTGAGGCCCACTCACAAGTTGGAAAGCATTGGCTTCCTTCGAAAGAGCAGAAAATCCTCTTGTCAAAGTGTTGCTCTGCACTGTGTTTCCCAGAACAAGCAAAAAAAGAAGAGGTCTGAAAAGATTGGCCGAATTGCTGACCTGGTGGATCTTGGTGCCTTGGTTGTACCACCCCTGAGGGAAGGTGACCAAGCTTTGTTTGGGGTTTGGAATTTTGTTTGGTATGAACAGCCAGATGTAGGAAAAAGTGGGAATCTCTAAGCTAGCTTCAGTGTAGGGAGCTACACTCTCAGGAAAGACAGGAGAGGCATTTATACTGAGCAAATTTTCCGCTACAGGAAGCACAGGTGACGCTAGCTCCAGTATGTGTAGAGTTCAGCAGTTGTGACAGCTCCACAGCAAGAGACAGAGATATGGCACACATTATGCCATCCCTCCCAAAACTTGTAAAAAAATCCCTTTTATTTCATATTTTGCACATATGTTTAGGAATCAGCAGTGTCCCTGAAAGCTGAACCCTTTGGCCAAATCAGTTTTCAGATAAGGGACCAAGAAACTGTCGGGATATGGACATTTTTCTAGTACATATGCTATCTTTTAAGAATTCTTTATTCTCAAAAAAGGTTGCAAGTTTGCTCATTGTCATGGTGAGAGCTGGTGGTTGGTAGAACTGAGGAAAGGCCAACAAGGAAAGAAATTCACTGACAGACAAGAAATCCAGTAAGGACATAGAGTGTTCAAATGGAATCCTAAACTACCCTGTGATACAAGCAAACGTCCACAACACTTTTCAAACACACTTCTTCAAATAACCTGCTTATACCCTCAGCTTATGGGGGAACGGACTCATCACCAGCCTCTGAGCTGGTGTCCTTTCGAATCCTGCCACCTGCCCTAGCTGGGCTTTCACGAAGGACCCAAATTTCCACAGGTTCCTGAGATGTCAACCATTTTCTTCCTTGCTATGGGAACATAGCCCTTGAGGTGTCACTGCCATAGAAAAGCTAGAAGCATACTGCTGAAGAAACAGCCTTCATGGGCCTACAGGATCCATCTCTGTTCCTAACAAGCAACCCCACACACACTTGGCAGCTCTTATTTATGGGCTGAGTTGCTCCTGAAACTGTGAACGTTCCAGGGTTGGGTGGCTTTGTGTGCCTGGAGTGGTGATGGGGTGGCAGCTTTTGCAGCCCTATTCTGGCCATTTTCTTCCTGTCAGGGTGCAAATGCCAGCTGAGGTCTGGCACCTTGCTTTATTGTGTGAAGGCTGGGAAGAGATTTCTCAATTAGCTCTAAATTAACTGCCTCTTGTCATTATATGTTCCCTGAGGATGGGTGTGAGGGTGCACTCAAAAAAGGTCGTTAGGCAGCCTGCATCGCATCCTCTCTGGGCACCTACCAGGCTGCGCCTGCCGCTTCTCATCCCCAGGTTTCAGGCTTTAATTAGGAACCTCCTGTGTGTCCAGTCTTCACAAGCGCCATCTGGCACACCACAGAAAATATGCTCTGTTCTCATTGCAAGCAAATCTTATGAAAGCTGTCGGTGTGTATGTGTGCGTGTGTGTTAAAGTCAGGCACTGGTGGGGCAGAGGGTTGAGGTAAAAACCTCCAGAACTTTTCAAGAGCAGAAAAAATATATGGAGAAGATGAAACCTGTTTCTAAGCTTGGTTTTGTTTTTAGAATATTTTAGTTTTATGCAAGCTTTTCATTGTCAGGACTTCTGCATATGGACTATGCTGTAGCATGCTGGAGCATGACTCCATTTGTCATTTCCAAGACAAACTTGAAAAATATGAGACTCCTCTTTATTTGTGCCTTTGCTTTCCAGTGCACATCACCACCAAGAGGTAGAATTTGGTTACCTCAAAATTACAGCCATACAAAGGATTTTGATAGACTCTAGAGAGTGCCTCATTAAATGCAAATCCTTGCTGCAATTCTGCAACATCCTGCACACAGAAATGTCTGTAATTTTTTTATAGCAATACTCACATCTTCCCATCTTATCTACCTTCTTAGTAGATTAAGCAGATGATAATTCTAAATACCCAGCTGTAGCTGCTGAAACACAATGCTAACAAACCTGTGGACAAAGAACAGACACCATACTGCCTGGAATCACAAAAGCCGATCAGAAGGTGGCTGGCTGTGGTCTTTGTGCAGTATCTGTCCATCTAAGAGAGAACAATGACATTTTCCATGGCACATCTTGGACACACTACAGATGGGGAATGACACGAACTATGATTCGTATTTGTAGTGTTTCCTCCTCTAATAGTCTGCTGTTAGGATGAGCTGTGGTTGCTTCAGCCCTGTATGGTGCACATACCAACAGGACAAGAATGTATTGCATCTAGGGCTGCTGGAAGGCCATGCTTGACAGTGGTAAACTGAGAGAAAGCAAGCAGCACTATGGAAGAAAGAACTCAGCAGACCTTTTTTTGTGATGCACATTACATGAGAAGGAAGTTTGGAGTCTTAACAAATGAATTCTTCAACAAGGGAAGCATACATTCAGCTATCAATGTAAAGAAAATAAAAGCATGAGAAGTGAAGGTTAATGCATCTTTGTCAACTGTGATTTTAAGGGATGGATGCAGTGATAAAAGTTTATCAGAGTAAGTAGTACGTACGAGGAACAATGGTAAAATACAGACCTGGTGAGATTAGGTTTCTTATTGCAGGAAATAGTTTAAGAGGTGTCTCTTCTTGAAGTTTATATTGGGTCATTATCTCTGCATGGGGCTAAGACAGCTTTTGGAGACGTCACCTTTCTCAAAAAGTCGCACAGGAGTCTTCCTTTTTTTGCCAATCCTTTTGTTTGGTACCTGCAGTGCCAGTGGAAGGCTTCAGGCTGAACCGTAATTGAACACCAGTTCCTCTCTCCCTCCCTTCTGCCTTTGTGTT
>PPHD01005221.1:0-26795 GCA_002909625.1 Bambusicola thoracicus | reverse complement strand
TTAGATGTTTGATGTAGAAGAATGCAGTGAACAAGACTCAGCATGTTTGTTGTGGTTTAAGGAGTGAATGCAAGCTGTGCACGATTGAAACTAACTGTCCATAGTATGAGCTACTGTGCTAAACCTGTATGCTTATTACTTGTGTTGCTCTTAATTCTGAACCAAGTGACTTTTACGAGAGTAATTGTCATGAAAATGAATATTTGAAGTGGTAGATTCCCTTCCAAGCCCTTTTGTGGGGATTTCGTCTATGTAAGGATGAGGACTCGAAGATATTTTATGGCAGAATGAGTACTAAAGTGAGGGAGAAGCAGTGCATGGTTCCCTGCCACCTGTGGGTGAATAGCCCAGAGAACTTAATTATTTTTAGAAGCGGTGCAGAGACAAACATGTATTTCTCCACTGAACCCCTCTCCTTACTCTTGCTCCTGTTTCATGTTTTGCCTTGCCACTGATACAACTGTTTCTTGCAGGTGGAGAGAACGCAGTTTCCTTGTTCACAGATCACTTTCTTGCCGGAGTCTCTAATCACCTCCAATGATTGATGTTCTGTAAGACTGCCTACCCCCAAGCCAACTTCAGGATTAAAATAATGATCAGAAATGAACTACAGAGCAAAGTCAAACTAGCAAGTGAGAAGGAAAAAGGGCAGTGTGAAGAAACTATTTACAAATAAATGACCCACCAGAGATATAAATAAGAAATTATTTTTCCTCCCACATCCGGCAGGGTGGGGAATCACTGAAGCTGCGGACTTATGTAAATGTGGGTATTATACATATGTATTCATGAAGCTAAATTTTGACAGCCTTCCTGTATATATTGGAGGATTAGATGACAGTTGCTTTAATTGAAGTGGTGTCTGGCATCCAGTCTGTTTGCTTTGGTTGTGGTTTTGTACTTATTTTCCTTCCTTCCCCCATCATCTCCATCTGTGAACTTGCTTATATCCACCTTTTACTTTAAATTGTTACCTTATCAGAAAATGACCACATTGTTTTTCTGGAGGGCGTGATGAAATATCTCTGCCCTCTGCAGCCTGACTTTTGCTATTGCTGTCCCCACTTCTCCTGCTGTTATTAGGATAACAGCGTGGGGTGTTGCACTGTGAGCTGCCTGGCTGTGGAACAGGGACTTGGCTGGTCTGGGGTCAACTGAGCCCCCTGACCAACTTGTTCGCAGCATAGTCATTCAAATGGTGTTCCCTGTGCGACTGATGGATGCTATGCTGCATCCAGGACCAGGAAGGAAGGCAGGAGATGCTGTCACAGACTTCATTCCTGCTTGGCACCCCTCCCCTGCAGCACAGCATTCTTAGAAGTTGCTCTACTCTGTGTCTTTGTCTTACATTGCTACAGCATCATTGCTTGAGCCATGAGATGTAGAATTGTCATATGTGTGACAGTTGAACTCAGCTGGTTTGAGGTCCTCTGAGTGTTACCCATCACAATGAGATGGGAGCTAATACTTATGTCTTTGGGGGATAAATCCTGGTTCCTTTTGCACTGCTTTTACTTTGTATTTTACTGAGCTGGTGTCTACTCTCCCATTGGGACTGTGGCACCTCATCCATGCAAAGCTACCTCGCCATGTGCCCACCATCTCCCTTGTTTCTATGCCATAATCACAGCTACAGGAGCTGCACAAGTGTGCCCTTGGTAACAGAACAAAGCATGTGCAGAAGTGCATTGCTGTCACCTAGTGATGAACAATGATGGATTTGCCAGTTGCCAATTAATTGTATGGATCACAAGCATAGCTTGTGCAGCTGTTACCAGGTTTTGTAGCCAAATTTCTTATGAAAAGAGCAATGGTGAGTTCTCCAACAGATGCTTGGGCCTGGATTGCGGCCAGTCCTGCAAGGAAAACCTACTAACCTTTCCTCTCCTGTGATCTTTCCAGTTGGAAAGGAGTCGACAAGAGCCCCTGTAGAGGGGGGAGATCTCATTACTGTGATTCACAGCTTCACCGTAGCACAAAACAGCAGAACCTGCGTTTATAGAGCAGGGTTGTGGAAAGCTGCAGAAGACCTTGTGGGCTCTTGTGCAGTGTATGGTAAGGCAGAAACTGTACTTAAGTATCTGTCTGTCACACGGGAATGCATACTGCAGTTTCTTTGCCCATTTAAACAGCAGGAACAGTGTCATAATGGATTAACCAGAATTTGTGGGTAGTATTTGCAGACGTGATAATTACCAGTTTGAGCCTCCATCTAGCTATTATGTACATCCCTCTGAAAGTAATGTCTCCTATTTATTTCTGGGGGAACTACAACAGATACAAAGAGCACAATAGCACTATTTAATAAAGCAAATTTACAGATACAAAACAATTTTTCAGTGTCCCCACCACCATGAGCTATGCATTTTTGCCAGCAGTGCATGAGAACCTACATGCTGTGCTTGCAAAAATCTGCATGGCTGCCTGAAACATGGCTTGTTTCAGCAGTGGTGACAGCAGTGTGAAAGACACCACTTGATGTGCTCACATCCACTGTTTGGTCACCAGAAGCATTCAGCAGGCATCAGTGTCTGCAGTTCTTTCCACAAGGAGGAACTGGATTCCATATCTTCACTTCCTATGTACTCCCCATGTCAGATGCCATTCAGTCAGTGTCCCTCTGCTGCCATCTGTACACAGCAGCAAAATGTTATGGGATATTGGTGGGAAGGCTCAACCTCTGCTGCTATCCCACCAACATCCACCTGTGTTATCATGGGCCCGCACAGTGAAATAGGAAGTATTATTTTTGAGTGGCACGCTGATATCCTGACCCATAACAAAGTACTCCAAAAGGAAATTCCTTCTGGTGCAAGAAGAGGAGTAATCTGTACTGCCTTTTTTGTGCCTTGAAGCTTTCATCCTAATGCCTAGCCAGGAAAAACTGGTGTAAGAGCAGAAAGGGGAGATTGAGTGTCCCTTGCAAGCCTGTGGGTTAGCTGTGCTGTTATATAACTGTCAGATCTCCACTCCCTCTTCAGCTTTGATTGATCATTTCAGCCTTAATGAGTGTCCAGTGGCGAGTGAATTTCTCAGCCTAATTGTATGCTGTCAGGCAAAGGCCCTTAATGTGGTCATTTTGTAGTGTTTTTAAGCTTTTCTAAATCTGTTTTCTTGAAGCTCTGGTTAATTTTGGCTATCACCACTTAAATACTATGGAATTGGTGTATGGCAACTGACATATCAAATATGGAGGGGTCTCCTTTGTCCTCCCCTGATATCCAGGTTTTGGATATACAATTGTGGAGCTTGGGCTGTGTGGCAGGAAAACATTTGTACCTCGATCATCAATGGCGTAATGCTGATTGCATCCAGGAGTGCCAGGAATGCTTTTCCTTGGTTAATATTCTGATGTCCAACTTGCCAGCTTTGGTTTTGTTCCACTCTTTAATTTTTTTTATGAAGTTTGTATTTGTGACCCAGCTGTTTATCAAGCTTCACAGCCCAGATTCTGGCTTTGTAAAACAGCTTTCGGTTCATTCTGTTGTCTGCTGTTCATTTCATAGGTAAGTTTATTATTTTCATAATCAGGTTTGTTATTTTCATCTTTTCTTATTCTGGAACTGACAGCATATCCTGAGTACCTTCAGTGTTAGCTTCTGGGGCTTGAGATGATGTATAGGCTGGGAGCAGAGGCTGAGAAGGGAATTGATTATAGTAAAGCTATATAAAAGTACATCTTAAAAAAAGCTATAGACATGAATCTATCAGAGGAAAAGAAGAATCTTCTATCTTCTTGTGTGGAATCCCATGTTTTTTATTGAAATGAACAAAATACACTGCGTTTCAAGGTCTTTTCTGATAACTTATCCTCTGTATACTGTTATCCCTTTTTACCTAAGCATTCTTTTTATTCCCTGTTTTCTGAACTGCTTGTGGAGTTCTCTTGTTGGTTTAAAGCAAAGCTCCGTGTGTCCCCTTGATCATTCAGGAATTTCCTCTCCTGCATTTTAATGGGGACAAGAGCCTATCTGCTGGAAAGATCTTCTATGTGATAAACTGAGGCAGTGTAGGAAGGGATGACATGCCTTGTCTAACCCACTTCCCTTTTTAATCTTTGGAGTTTGAACAGGAAAAGGTTACCATTACCTGAAATGGTGGTTGCAGTGACAGTTGTCTGGGGTGTGTGTGAAAGTGAAATGTCTGTAGCATACGGAAACTTACAGAGGCTGTGATGTTAGTTATGAAGCTGTGTACCCGCCTGAAAGCACTGCTGCAGTAAATGCACGGGATACAGGTTCTGTCCTGCAGAACAATCTGATGTTCTGAACTTTTTCTGTTGCAGATCTCAATGTCAAAACCGAAACTTGTGCTGCCTCATTGTGTGACCGTTTGGTCTTGGAAATGGGTGAAGTGAGTCAGGGCTCTCTATGCAAACAAGAGGGCTTTAGTCTTTCAGAACTACAGTGTTACCTGCTTGACAAGCCCCACATGTTTTCTCAGGTTTTCCCAATTGTCAATTTCTATCCAAATTGTTGTTTCTTTTCAAAAATGCTATATTTTCCATTTCCTAATGGAGAACGTTGTGGTTACCTTAATACTTAAGCACACTGGCATTACTAGGGCATGGAAAGATGATTTTTTATTTCAGGATTTGTCTCTATGACGGACAATACATAAATATAAAACAGATTATGGCTTTTGTTTATGGGATTTCAGCTCGGTGGGAAGGGGAGGACAGTGTGCTTTCCTATGTTGATTTAGGCATGGTGTCAAATAGGATCTCGAGTCACCAGCTGACTATCTGCAGGTATGTGCTGCCCACTGGGAGCTTCAGGAATAGCTGCTTCCGACTTCATCAAATGATAATCACGTGGCATTTGAGTATCTATTTGTGCAGTATAGCAGGGTAGGAATCGCATTTAATGTTTTGTGAGAACTTCCTTGAACTTGAATTTTTTGATCTCTGAATGAAGCAAGACTTCAGCAATTGAGAAGTGTTCAAATGAAAAGTAACCTCATAACAGAACAAAAAGGTTCTGTGCTGGAAACTTCAAAATCAGCATTCAGAGCTGACTTCTAACTTGCATCAAGGAGATGAGGCGAGGGCAGAAGCTAAAGCTATGAGATGTCTTGAGAAAATTGGACCAACAAAGTAAATAAGAGGATCAGAGGAGGGGGAAAAGAACTGAGGTGTAGAAGGGGAGAGAACTCTTCAGCTGAGACTTGAGAAGAGTGGTTAAAAGAAAGTGCAGCAGGTGTCTAGCCCAGAAAGCGTGGCAGTAAATTAAGAATGGTAGTGCAGAAGATAGGAATGACACCACGTGTCATTCAGAAGAGGAGCCTCTGCAAAGCTGTTGGAAGCTCTTGGTAGAATGAGAAGGCAATGTATGTGATGTGTGATGGCTGTGTTGCGCAGGAGAAAGAAGGTAAGGCTTAAGTCCTTGAGGAAATTTTCTCTGGATCACTCATTGCAGGTGAAGTTTTAGCATCTGTGTGCTTTGATATTTGCTGCAAGCTGTATATTTTGCTAATTAGCCTTTTCTGTCCCAGGGGACTATGTGCTCATGTAACGTGTTTAACCTTCCCAAGGTAAAATGCAGGAAGCAGGCTGGGAAGTGTGATCTCGCAATGAAGAACTGCCCCAGCACATGGGAGAAAACATCTCAAAGATCTGAAATCTTTCTTTACTGTTTTCAGAAGGTTCTCATATTGATCCCTCCTGTTTAGCAGCAGGTACTGATGCAGCATACCAGCTCTGTGGGAAAATGCAATCAATAGATCAGTGCAATGGCCTGACAGTTATTTACTCATCAGCTCATTAGGGTGGGGAGAGTAGATTACACTTCTCATAATTTCACTATTGACTAGCACGCTGCATTTGGCTTTTCTTGCCTTTTTTTTAAATTACCAAATAATGAATAAGCTTGAAGAGGTGGGGAAAAGATATTTTATAATGAGAGATTCCTGTAAAAGTTAATGTCGTTCTTAATAAGACAGAAAACTTAAACGGTGATCAAGTGAAAACATGATAGGAAAAGTGCTGGCAGCTCAGCACTGGATAAAATGGAGCTGGCTGGGTGTGCCAGCTGGAATCCCTTGCTGTGATCGGTGCTTGTCCGTTGCTGCTGACTGAGGTGGGGGGAAAAAGCAAATTTAGTCTGAAGTCTGTTAGTGCCTGCAAATGGGGAGGGAAGACAGCTTTTTGCTTCCCTGGACTGTTGCTATTAATAATGCGTGCAGTTGATCCCCTGCCCCAAGGAGTCGTGCTCACCTCCCTGGCATTGTTGTGATGCAGAATGTATGAGCATCCAGATAGAAACAATGGGATTTGGGCACATGTTTCCATACTATAGAGTAGGACCATTATTTCCCTGATTCTGGCAGACCTATAAACCAGGACTGTGGTTTCCTTGATTTCTTGCCAAGTTGCTGCGTTTTTATTTACCTATAGGGAATGTTTTCATCATTTTGTACCTTTATAACATGAAACATAGTATTGAAGACTGATCCTTCTTGATTTGATATGATCTTGTGGCTTTCTAATTTGTGTTCTGCATTACCCATCTTGGGATGAGCAGACACATTATCTGCTGGGGAGTGACTGGAATATTGCATCCAGGCACTTCAAAATCTTTTGTGAAGAAAAGCACTCAGTGAAGCTAAAAAAAATAAAAAAAAACTAATTTATGAGAGCCATTCAGGGAGGGAAAAGCGTCAGGAGTAGCGTTCAGCCCTCACATTGATTTTCTGTGACTGCTTGTGTTCTGAGCTCGTGCTTATATACATTGCCTGAAAAACTGTCTCCTTTGCAGCTCTCCTCCAAGGTTGCATTTTCTATTTTTGATTATAGGCTTTATAAGATCTTTTTCTCGTCTATTTTTCATCGCCAGGAAAGAACCAATTTTCCCATTGTAAGAACTAAGTGGCACTAAGGGCTTTTTGTAAAGGCACTAACTACAAGTTTTACTCGCTGGGTATTGTGAAGTATTGAGGCTGGCTGATTATTGCTCGTCTCAAAAGCAATCTTCCGAAATTAGACTGTAGGCTATATAAATGAGAAGGTTTATTGCTAAAGCACTTGAAATTGACCCAACAAAAAGGAAGCTTTCAGTGGAAACTTCTCCATTAGATTCAGTAAGCCCTAATCAGGTCTCTGTAATAATGCAGCATTGCAGAAACGGGATACTTCGGGAGCAGGTATAAATTATCTATAGAGACCTGGATAGCAAATATTAATAAGACTTAACCAGAAATATTTATGCAACCACATTCTTAAAGCAGCAATTTTCTATTCAGAGCCATTGCATGCAGGAGTACATGTCTATCGATGCTCTGCATTCTTCTGACAGTTAAATATTAATGAAATTAAAGCTCTGTAGCATCCCAATGGGAGAATGTAATGGCACATCATCTTGGCTAGTGGTTTTATTTTTCAGTAAAGTAAGCTTAGCTTTCACACTCATGCATGTGCTGAAGGCAGTAACGTAGCCATTACGAAGGCTGCTGCATCAGGATGCTATCATAAGGAACTGTGGAAATACTCGACTCAGCAAGGTCGCTCAGTTAGCACTGACCGGTAAAACGATTGCAGGCTTGCCCAGCTCCCTGTGCTGCTGAGAGCACGGCTGTCTGCTTGAGCAGAGCACTTTGCACGGGGCCACCCAATTTCAAATAGCTGAGAGGCAGGGAACTGACAGCTCCATTTTAGACAAAGAGAGAGAGAGAACCTTTAAATGCAGGCTGCTGAGGGTTGTGCTTAACCACATCTTAC
Source organism: Bambusicola thoracicus (assembly GCA_002909625.1). Classification (NCBI taxonomy): domain Eukaryota; kingdom Metazoa; phylum Chordata; class Aves; order Galliformes; family Phasianidae; genus Bambusicola; species Bambusicola thoracicus. The sequence continues at coordinate 19,081 of PPHD01005221.1, read as the reverse complement.
AGCCTAAAGTTTACTGGCTAGGCCTGAGCTGAAGTGGAGGAAGGTTTGGTTTTGCAGTGGAGGTGTGTGGCTATAGATTCTACTTGTTTTTTCACTTTCACTGGGCACAGGGAGACTTTGCTTTGCCACATGCATGGAGAGAACCCATAGCAGTGCGTTGTGCCGGGGTGACAAACACCCTCTGTCTCATAGCTGCCTGTCACCTCTACGTGTTTACATTTCACACTTAAGAAATGCAAAGCATAGTTCTCCTTCCTAAAGGCCTTCAGAAGTGTCTTAATTGACACCATGCAGTAAAAGCCAAGTTCTTAGAGCAGTGACGTGTTGTCATTGAAGCTGAAGAGAGACAAGCAGTGGTTAATAAATCATAAACCTGTTTTCCAAACCCTATCCTAATTATTCTTTGATTCTAAGATCATCTTGCCAAGACTTGTCCAAGGCAAATAGAGCCTGAAAGGTAAACATGAATGGTGAGTAGAGCTGTCCTCAGGGGAATATGTGAAGGGAATGGCTGAGAGCATGAGTTCCAGAAGGAGCAACTGTGGGGCTGACAGCAGTGCTGCCAATACAGTCTTGACTGTGTTCCTGTGGGAAAAAGTTGTTGTGTTTTGTTTTTTTTTTTTGGAGAAAGTCTTTCTACTTCCCTTTTTTTCTGTTCTTTTTTTCATTTTCCAGTAATTAAGTGGAAATTGATGCCTGAAGCCGGCCACTGAGTTGCTGCTTAGGAATGGTAGCGTTCAGTGGTGGAAAAAGCACATAAATACAGCAGTCTTCGGCAGAGTGGTCCTCTGTGGTGGAGGTCACGTTGGTCTCTGTACCACTTTGCCACTGATGGTTGCTTTTTCTTGTTTTGCTTAGCATGGCTTTTAGTTTAACCAAATGTAGGGGGATGCTTGCTGCTGGAAGTCTTGTGAGCTTCTGTGCCAAAGTCAACACAGGAGTTTCCCTGGGAAAGCTTTGCAATCTAGGAGCATCTTTGGGAGTGTCAAGCGTTTGAATTTTTCATGGGTTCTTAATCTCTTCTCTGGATACAAATACGAGAGGAAATGATTGTGAATGCTCTGGGGGTAAAATCACAGAAAATGTCTGGAAAAATTAAATTAGCCAGATGGTTACAGTCAGCTTGTCTGGAACGCCACTGAATGCACACAGTCATCTTATGCAGTCCTATGCAGGAGGGTATGGTAGAGCTGACAAGTGCAGTGGGGACCAGCAGCCAGGAACAAGAGGCTGCAGTGGCTGGGGCAGGGGCTGCATGCCAGCAGTGCGAACATCTTGTCAGCAGCTGGAAGAAGGCTGGGTGCACTCACCTAAGTGTGCTGGAGCTGCTATGTCTGCTTGGAGGTTAAGTGAATTAAGAATATAAACTAAATGTTGCTGTGCTGTATCTTGGTACTCCAGCTGATATAGCACTAACTTATGGAAATACACAGCCATACATTCAACTCCAGTGGTGGTAACTCCTATCATGTTCAGTTAGAGGGAATTCTGTCCCACATCTTATCCTGGAATGAGGATTTCTATCGTGAATGTGATCCTGCTCAACAGAACCTTTGATAAATCCCTCTCTGAGGGTTATCTGTGCCATTTTCTCTCCAAATATCATGGTTTGAAATAGAAAGTGGTAATTTAACACTGGTCATGTGACAAATGTGTTGCTCATGGATTTGGGTTTTCAATGTATATTTAAAAAAAAAAATCCTCATTATGAGATGCTGCAATACAGATAAGCGAGTTGCAAGCTCTGCTGAAATGGTATGAAAGGAAATATAAATGCATATTGCTGTAGCCCTTCCTTTCACCATTGATGTGCAATTGTAATGTTTGCAGGGCCGGTATTGGAATTGTTCCCAATCTGCTGATGAAGACAGAATGAATTAGTTCATTTCTATGCCCTTAGAAAGTGGCTGATAAGCACATTCACAGAAGGTCTGAGACGCTGTTGCACTTATCTGTGTGCGTTCTCTAAAGAAATTGTTTCTGTTGGCCTTTTTAAAGGAGGAGAGTTGAACAAAGCAGTGTGCTGTCAAATGAGTGATGCTAGCTACAAAGCTTTTCCATGGAAGAAAGTGTCTTATCAACCTTCAACTTACTAAAAAGAAAAAATCTACCCCACTTAATTGCTTTCCCAATCAGACCTCGGTTTGGACCTCAGTTCATAACTTCTCTTTGGGACTCTGAATTTAGATTAAAAAGTTTTAATGGAAATCTGAGAATGGAATGGTGACTTTGGTTTTTGTGAACGTGCAGCACTTAACCTTTTCCATATGAATTATTTAGCACCTTGGGGGGCAAAATGTTTTAAACCAGGATTATGTTTAGTCCTTTTGATAGCTATGGACTAAAAGGAAGTTATCTCTTAATTAAAATTGATCTCTCATCACATGTTGTGGAATGGGTTTGTCTGATCAGATTGGAGGAAGCCAGCACGAATGTGCAGGTCTTATTATGCCCTTAAAAGCTTTCTTTCAAAAGCTGCTAAAACCTAATAAGGAGAAAGGGATTGCCGGCCCAAGGTTATAAGCAAAGGAAATTTTAAAATGACTAATTTTTTTTAAATTAGGAGAATTACATCCTTGGGAGAGCTGAGGATTCACATTTTTGAATGAGAGCAAGAAGGCTCTGGTTTTTGGTTGATTGGTTTTGAGGTCTTTGTGTTGGTGGTTTTTCTTTAATAAATGGATAAACCTGCTCTTCCTGTAGCTTCTGCATTCTGTGCAGCATAGATGAAACTCTGGAAGTGCAGAGACTATGGATTAAATGGATGCTTGTCCAAACCCAGTGCTGTTTCCCTGAGCACATCCCACAGGCGGAGCGTCTTCACAGTGATGTGATGCTTCTGAAGTGCAGGTGACAGCGAGCACCACCAGAGGGCTTGTGAACAGTTCCAAGGCAACTTAATGTCAAGTTTCTTTTGTCCTGGCTGTGCTTTCCCCAGGATGAGGAGTAACCTAGGTTAAGCAGAAATGCAAATCCAGGTCTCAAGATATGGCACGTACATTTGGTACAAATGGAGAAATAATACTGAAGTGTTTCTTGCTCAAGGCTGCTGTGCCATTGATAAGCAGAGTGAGTCAGATTTCTACAGTAAAACATCTGTACTGCCATGAAGGCAGCAGTAGAAAACCTTGTGGAAAACCGTGATCATCTGAACTCCCTTAGTCCAGAAATAGGAGTCACCATCCAGAGACCAGCAGTCTCTGCTACATGTGCTCAGGTGCTGCTACAGGATGCCTTTGTCAGCCTTCAGAACCAGGCTTTTCTCACACCTTCATTCTAAGAGCAGATTGTGTTGTTGCTCAGATGTGTGCTCTTCCTGTGATGTAGTTATTTGTGTATGGTTAGTGACTGGATAGCCTGGAAGCTGATGGCCTGTTTACTTGTCCAGTGCAGTTTTTCTGGGTCCCAATCCCAATGGATCTAGGAAGGGGAGGGAAAAAATGATTAAAATATCCCTGACTCTAATTTTGAATACAAGTTTTCGTGCATGTGAGCAGACTGGGGCTGAAAGGCAGATCCAAGTGCTGGTGTTTGAGACTTGAGCTCATGCTTGAGGAGATGGATGTAGGTCAGTATCTTACCACTTGCTATTATCACTGAAGCCATCCAAGAGCAGAAGCTTTGCCTGCTTGCTTACTACTTATTGCCCTCTTGGGAACAATTTCAAATTAAACGTTACCAGTACCAGCAGTGCTGCTTGATAACTGAAGGATAAGGCTGAGCAGGAGCAGGATTTATTAATGGGCAATTACTAGGATGTAAGAAGTAGGACAATCTGTTCCGATTTAGTAAAATGAAGTGTTAGGTCTGGGAATTGAAGCTGTTGAAGAGGTTTCTCTGCAGTTGGGAAGTGGTGGTGTAAGTAAAGCTCACACTGAGCTCGCTGGGGAAGGCAGGAGCTACCTTTGTGCTTCAGTTCCAGCATCCACGTTTGTGCCTGGGGAGAGAAGAATGGCAGTAGAAGATGAGCGCAGACAGACAGGTTATAAACAGCCAAAGATGTCTCAAGGCCCTTTTCATTACAGCATTTATTTGTAGTATAGTCATCACATGGTGGTTATATGAAGTGTGCTTGAGTACAGCAAATGCAGTGAAAAGGGATGTTAATGAAGGTGGAAAAAACAGGCCCAGATCTCTATAGATATTTTGGAGCTTAACTCCTGTCGGGCTGTAGGACTTCATGCTTAATTGTTTTTAGGGTTGTTTTTTTTTTTTTGAGAGAAACTTCTTCCATTTAATGCTGGAGGTGATTCACATTTTAAAATAAACCTGCTGTCATGTCATGTAGGAATGTGCATTACTCACAGTTTGTGACAGCATTAGCTGAATAAAAAACTTGTTAAATGGATTTTCCAGATCGAACATTACTTCTTTGCATTTGAACCAGTGGAAAATCAATCACTGTAGCTGCCAGGAAAGAAGTGATTTACAAACGCAGGCTGCGGTGTGAGTGAAAGAAAACATGACTGCAACTGTACAAAGACCCTTTTTGCTAGCACAGCCTGCTTTGTCATGGGAAACCCATCCAAAAACCATGGCTTGAGCCAAAAGTCCGTATGGGAGGCAAAGCTGACTTGAGGAAAGATATGGAGATAGACATTGATACAGGAGGGCAGAATCAATCCACCTTCTGATAAGGCTGTCAGGAAACATCTTGTTTTAAAGGTGATGACTGGTAATGAGCTCTGTTTGCTGCATGCTTTGTGCAGAACTAGCAGGTAGCTATCAGCTATCTCATTATAATGCGTGCTATCAAAATGCTTGGAATTATTTGGAATGAGGAGCTCCTTTGAATGCAGCATGTGGTTTGCTCTCTCCATGTTCTTTCATATCCTGAACTGAAATCTTTCAAATCATTAGTCCTTAAAGACTTTTGCTGTCTTGAGAGCAAAAAATTGGAAAGGCTTCATATATTGTACTTCATGTCTGTGCACAGCCAGCCTTGCATTAAGCATTTTGTAACTCTTTGAGAACACTGTGAGACTCCAACCTGATAGGCTGAAGAGGTTATTAAATAATCCATGTGCTAACAGTTTCTATCTACTTGTGATTCTCAATATGTTGTAGGGTCTTCTGTAGTGGTATGTTTGCAATTGGAAAAGCCCATGGCTTTCTCCTTGGGGAGATGAGAGGGTTTCTCAGATGCCACATTGTTCTAGAAGTAGAGTTTCAGAAGGATGAATGCTTTACAGGCTTACTGACAGTGTGTAAAAAGCTGAAGCTGACAAGAGAAACAATTTAGAGGAATTGGTATTAAGAGTTCTTTGTCAAAGGCCAGATTTTCTACCCCACTAAGTTCACTTCAGTTGTTCAAAACTTAAATAGTCCATAAGTACTGGCTCTAGTGCTAGCTGCTCACTGTGCATGTTTCACAGTCGCTTTTCTCTTGTGTGCCAACAGTTGTGTGGAACCTGACTCAGGCTCTTCATGACCTTCCATTTCTTGCCACACTCAGGTGACAATTAACTGTGTGTCTGGTTCAAGTGGTGATCTGCTGAAGGTCTCTTCTCTTCTGTGCCCAAGCAAGATATGAAACAAAGCTGCTGCTCTTCCAGAAGCAAGACTCTATGCTTGTTGTTACCTGAATGTAACATAAGGGCTGCTTGTGTGTTACCATTCTGCTCTTGCCCAAATAAGTAGATGCCTTTTTAACCAGACTCGTGTGTACAATCAAAATGGTCTTGACATGTTCTGTAGCTGCTTTATGGATGTGATAGTTGGGAATTTGCAAGCTCTCCAAACACATGGAGGGATTTGAGCTGTATGGTATATCATCTTCTTCCACCTGTTCATACAACTGCATTCCATTTTATTTTAATTAAAACCGAGCAGGTGTTTCATTAGGGTTGATCCTAAGAGCAAGAATGCTGGTTTCTCAGCAAAACAATGACTGAGTAAACTGAAATATCTTGTCTGCCTATCACCTGGTCCGGAGGTAGTAATTCTGTCCATAGTACAAACTACTTTGCTACACACATAGAAACTGGTATTTTGCAGAGATTTTATTTGTAACAGCTGCTTAATGCCTGATGACTAAGTACCCATAACCATTAGCGGAGCAGCAGTGTTCTCATCCTGAATATCTCTGACAGAGCTTGCTAAACATCCAATTAGCTTTGCTATACGAACCTTCGTCAGAAAACCAAGTTTTCTTCCATGTTGTTAAGATTGATCTGAGAAATAATTCAGAAGGCAGTGCTGGGCTTGTGAGGTCATAGGTTGGGAGGATGGGTTTTATTGTGCTGCACAGGCACTGTATGTGACATGAGTGTACCGAAGTGCCTCAGGCCATCTGTCACCTCTGGCTGCCTGTTCTTTTTCACCAGCAGTGCAGGAGGGTAAAGAGACAAAGATGGTGCTATCAGAAAGGGTTTTGGATAGCTACCATACCTGGCTGGGTTCACTTTCAGAACCAGCCAGGCAGGAAGATGGCAAAAGTAGGAGCAGAAGACATGTTTTGTTGCTGAGGTTACTTTTTCCACTTTACTGAAGTCATGATGTAAAGTCCTGAGGCTTCATTACTTTTTTTCCTATTTCCACAAAGCCCAAGTAAAGCAACAATCATCACATGCTAGTGGGGACTATTGTCAGTTTGCTGATCATGAAATAGTTTTGTTGTTCTTTCAAAGGACATGATGGTGCTTTTTGCCAAAATTTGATATTCCAACTATTCTGTTTAATGCCTAATCATTATCCTCCAGGACTGCCAGTACAGCTTCTCTGTGGCTGCCAAACAGCATCGTTCCCACCTCAGTGAAGCTGTTACCTACCAAATTTGACAAGAACCATCAGAAAAAAAATTAGGTATCAGTGTAGTTTCTAGAGGCCCATGTCATAGCAAGACCAACGCATTTTAACAATACTTAATTTTCTTAAACTGTGTCAGAAGATTATGAATTAGACACCGAAGAATTGCCCTGTAAGTTCTAGATAGAAATGCTGTATATGCCAGTTGATAGTCTCAGCTGAAATAGATTGTATGCGTATATTGTCTCTTCTGATACGAGGAATAGAATCAAGGATTTCAGCCTGATGGCTCTGTGCTGAACACAATAACTTGGTCTCAGCTATCACTTGTGTTACAGGATGAACGGGTTTGATTTGAAAGCAATGAGAGAATCAGCCACTTCTCATCGTATGTTTTAAAGGTTAATCACCAATTCATAGTTGAGCATTCTGGAAAATGACTGCATGTTGATTCATCTATTTCTGTCTGTACCAAATCATCAGCTATTCCAAGGTTTAGGCGACCTTGCAAAATATCTAAAATGGAATCTTTATTTAATAATTGTGTCACTTTCACCTTTGTCATCTCCACAAATAGGGGAAAAAAAAGCCTACAGAGTATATTCAGTATGTAAGGAAGGGCCAAAAAACTATTGTATCAAGTTGTTTTTTTCTTACAGTACATTCTGACACTGTGTTAAGAGTGGGAACTTCACTTTTTTTTGTATACACTTGTATACCCAGAAATCTTGCACTGCATGCCACTGATTCCCACTTTTCTAAGAAAGATATAATGGAGGGGATGGGGAAGGACAAATTTGGATCACAGTGAAATAGATGCTGCTCTTTCCCTGGTAGAGTGAAAATCTCACCTAAAGTGAGACGTTTCTGCCTAGATGAAGGTTCTTACTGGATACTTATATGAGGGATCTGAAATATTACATAGGAGAGATTTACATGCTTTGCCCAATCATTCTTCATTCTTCATATTCTTCATTCAGTGATGAAGAGTCCAATGCTGTGCACATACCTGGCACCTGGGCATGTGCCACCCTCAGATCTTGAAGTAGCAATAACAGTGCAAACCCAGCTTTCCAAGATCAGAGGGGAATTTAGCTCTCTTGCAGACACTTGTTATTTTCTTCACATTGTGCTGGGGAAGAAAGCCTGAGGAGCTGATGAATGTTTGTTGTTATACAGATGTCAGTCAGATCACTTGATACGGCAGTAAAAGCCAGCTGCCAGGTGTGGTTGCCCATTGCTCTCTGCTAGCTGGGATGGATGTGGTCAGCACTGTCAAACCCCCTGCTGACTGCTGGAATTAAAACCCCTTTAATCCCTGTTCATTTGAAGGTATGAGAGGTCCTGGCCTGTGAAGTACAAAGAAACGTTAGTGTGTGGAATAGGAATCAAGTTCAGGACTGAATTATTTCCTTTTCTGCTCATTACCTCTCACTTTCTGAGAGCAGGAGAGTGCATGCAGGTAGCTGTGCCTGCCAGCTTAGTCATGGAAACTATGGGCTGAGCTCTGACTTGTGCTGAAGCCAGGAGTGACCTTCTGCAAGCCTTCTGAAACCAGGAATTTTTTCAATCAAAGCACGAAAGACTTCAGTGGTTTCAAGGATAATGCATTTGGGACAGCTCAATCCGCTGCGACCCACAGAGCTGCATAATACTGGAGAAAACGTAAATGTTCCTAGGGGTGGAAGCCTGTGCCAAGGAGCCTTATGAAAGAATTTGGCCTCTTGCAGGCGTAGTGTACTATTATGTAAATTACTACTTTGTTTGACAACTGAATGGCATTAAAACTGTCTGGGAGTTTATTGCTTGGAGCAGAGAGATCCTAAGAGCTACATTTGACACCATTTAAATTACAACGATGCTGTGTACTGTATAAAATATCTATCTTCAGAAAGTGTGCTTGCTCTGGTTGCCTCCTCTTTCCATGCAATTATTTCAAACCCCAGCAAGATCTTTTCCCATAAAATTCAGCGTTGAGCAGGCAGGGGAGTATTACAGAATTTTTAAAGGAACTTGATAGCAATGCAGAGAGCCTCTGCAAAGAGCTACGTGGGAGCTGCCTTTACCTGAATCGGGAGGAAACTTAAAGCTATGCTCCATGAGAGATATCATATGGAAGACGCATGTTAATGAACCTCATCAGGAGAGCCTGCATCTGGCAGCAGTATACATCAGTGCTGGGCCACGGCCTTGGGATGCCTTGTGGGAGGAAGCAAAGAGAGGATGGGTAACAAACTATGCTGGAGCAAAGGATGCGGTTTGCTGAAAGTGGTTTTGAAGCGTTGTTGGCTGGGCCCAAAGCAATACCTGAGCCTCAGACTGAAGGATCTGTGTTGTGTTCATATCCAGAGAGAATGCAGTGAAGAATGTGTTGCTCACAGAGATGCAGTGCACTTGCTGCTCTGACCTCAGAAGAAGGATTAGCTGCTTTCATGGAGCATAGCTGGATGAACTGTTGGCTTGAGACATGATATGAACAGAAATAGGAGACTTTGCTCACTGAAAGGTGCTATAGGCTAGTAGGAAAAAGTTGTCTTCTGAATACACTGAGAATCTGAACCCTCAGCCAGGCCTGCAGGCCATGTTTTTGTTGTAGGAAAGCTTTCTATTTTGGAGAAAGCGTGAAGTTTGCAGTGGGGGTGTTATCTGTAGTGCTTCTTAACCTTGCAGTGCATCACAGTGAAGCTTCATGATTCAAGGGAAGAACCATCTATATCTAATCATCTAAACCACCTTCCCTGCCTTCTAATTTAAAAATCAGCATGGTCATGAGCTCTTAATCTGCTCCTTATTTCCTTCCCCTGGCTAGTGTCCACAGCATTTGTAACTGCTCTTCAAATGTTAGCAGATGAGATTGGAAGCATGATTTGTCCCTCACTACACCTGTTAAGTATCTTGGATGAAGGAAGAACAAATACGTTGTCTTTCAGTAGTTCCATGCTGTACCCCATGGCTATTTAGTCATGTCACAGAGAGTCATGTAAGTGCTCAAAAACCAGATGGCTGCAAACCTCTGTAAAATCTGCATGTATTCCAGTGTCAAAGGTAGCACCTTTTTTGAAAAGTTAATTAATAGCTGTGATTTTGCAGGAAATTAAATGCAGGAAGCATTCCTTCAGACCTTGCTCCTGACTGGATGTCTGGAACTACAGTAATTGCCTTGTATCAGGAATGTCATTTTTCATTTCTAGCAGGTCTTGTTGAACCAGACAGATTCTTAAATTGCTATTCATTCTCTGCTCTGTAGTGAAGCAAACCTTTCAGTTCAGCTTTTCATACATGGAAGCATGAATTCTGAAGATAGCCAACATGTACTCTATAAAGGTGCGTGCTTTGCAAAGCTCTTGCAGCTGTGTGACCTCATCGAAGGATTATTGCTCAGTAATAGCAGACTGCTGTTTGTCTTTCTGACTGATCTCAACAGAGAGGAGAAAATGAAAAATATCCCACTGTTTTACAGGCTTCAAAGGCATTGAGGTTCTCTGTAGACCCATTGCATTGGTCCACAAAAAACTTAGTGATTGAATAGAGAAGAGGGGAGAGGTCACAAATATTCACCTTATCCTCTTGATTTACATTTCTGAGGGTTTGTGGTTCTGTTGGGTTTGTTGGTTGGTTTGTTGTTGTTTTTGCCCCGTTTTCTCTGTATCCAGAATAATCTGTCCATTACTAGCTAACAAGGGATATTTTTCAGAGCAAATCAAAAGAGATGGGGAAAGAGTCCAATGGCCCAGTTTTAAGGCCAGGATAATTCTTGGCCAAAGTGGAGTTAGTTTTTGCTGAAAAGGAACTTTTAGAACTTTCATTTTAGTTGAACCCAGCACTAACCAAACATCAGGATGTAACTAGTCTTAGGCATGTGGGATTTTAATGGGTCAGTGGTCATCTCCCAGATGATTCCTTCCCCTCTTTCTAATCTGAATAAATCCAGTATTTTTATTGAGCATACTTATTCCTTGATCCTTTTCTTTGTATCCTATCAACAGTTTGTACACCATATATGTTTTTCTTGGCAATCACTGAAGTAAATTCTGCGGTGTAGTTCACTCTGAAAACTCCATAATCTGTGAGCAAAATCCATTCCCTTCATTCTCGCATGTTCCATGCAGGCAAGGTCAGGTTTTTTATTATTGAAGTTTAACCTGATTCTCATGAAAGTTTCAAGATCTTGTAGTGCAGACGATGAGCACGTGGCAGATTTTCATCACGTACACTTTGTTCATTTGCAGATGTGAAAGGAGCGGTGTGCTGAGAGCACTGAACTGTGGCAATCCGATGTTAAGCCCACTGACAACAATATGAATGTATAATTCTCATGGTGAGATCTCAGCAGAAAAGCATTCCCATTAATATCTGCTCCCTGGCATCAGTGCAGCTTAAGAAATAGAAATCTGACACATTTATTCACCACCTAAATTTTTAAACAGCAAACACTTTTTAAGCACTTGCTGAAATATTTAAGCCAGGCAAATAAGTAGATGATGAATGACAAGGGGAAAGAATGCACTGATTTATTGGAGAAAGGGGAATCTGAGAACTTGATGTGAAGAACCTTTCTAGTTAAGCTGACTGGTGATAATTCCCTAATTGAATTGTTTGTACTAGGTTATTGAATTTGAGAATCCTTAAATGAGTTCCAGCCCAAGGTTGTAATCTGAGCCATCTAAAACCCTTGCAGATGTCCTTCACTAGCTGAGATCAATCTAGAAAGTCTTACAGAGCTGTCAGCAAGTTCACCCAGAAACAGCCTCTTGGCAGGAATAGATTAATAAGAGAATTTAATGTGCCAACCCTGCAATCTACCATCTCCTTCATAGTCTGCTGAGAGTGAGAGAAGTCAGTTTTTGGGCCTATGAACTGTCATGCACCAAGTTCTCTATCAGGAACTGTTTCTGATTTAAAGCTCTTCATTCACATCTTTCTTTTTTCCCCCCTTTTTTCGCTCTTCAAGAAGGAACTTGAAGGGCATCCTTCAGAAGAAGATGAGGTAGCAGATGGACAGCCCTTACAATGCTCACTACTTCTTGGTTTTTATGGGCTGCAGCATTTTACCAGCTGAGCATTTGTTCCTTTGGTTGCAGTTGATCTCTTAAAGCAAAACTTGATCAGTGGCTTCTGAGAACCTCAGGCTTTAGACTTCCATGTGTGGAAGTCTAAAGTGGAAATCCTATCCTTCTTGGAAGTCTCCAAGCTTCCGAACTCTGTTTATATCTCAGAGCAAAAGGTCCAAGGTTTTGTTGGTAGAGGACGCTGCCTCTTTGGAAGGCAAGGTTATTAGCAGGTTATGCTGATTTCCCTTCTGCTTCTTATCCTGTGCAGGCTGGCATGAGAGATACCATACGGGCACTCCTTGTGCCAGCAGTACAGCTCAGTTGTCGAACCTGAAAATCACAGGGTCATCTTTCCTAATGTTTGAGGTAAGCTTGGCGTGTCAGGCGAGTTTGTGTCTGATCCTATAATGTGTACAGATGTCCTGCCAGGCAAAAAGCAAGAGAGCTGCTTTGCTGAACTTCAGGTGAGCCTTGTCATTATTTATTAAAGAGCATGGAGCCAAAAACTCAACTGTTTTTGACACTTTGCCCTCTCCTAACTTTATTTGTATGTATGGTGAAGTCATTTGCAGAGAAACACATCATGCTCATTTCTGAGGGAGCTGAAACAGCACCGTTCTGCTTGTTTAGGAAGGGCATCTCTTTTTATCCTCATTTAAAATATGGGACAGCACAGTCGATTCCTCTAATGCTTTCAGCTCTCATTCAGCATGCCTGAAAGGAGAGCCCAGCAGAAATCTCAGGAGCAAGCTGTAATTAGCTGGAGTGAACAGATGGCTCCAACTTCTTGTGCCTTAGCAATGTGACAGCATCTCACGAGGAGCTGTGACAGCATAGGACGCCTGTAGGAGAGGGGTGGGCTGAAAGCTCTGCGTGTCTGCAGCAGACTCAGGCGGTGTCTTATCCAGGCAAATGTTACTTGACCGTTCATTGAATTATCTGTCTAGATTGGCCTTGGATAAAGGACAGCAGCAAAGGAAGGAGAAAAAGACAAACCAAGACTTAAACTGATACTGAAGAAAGTGTGGAATGAGATGCAGACTTTGAATGTAAAGCCATTTAATTGGTCCCTGTTGGCTCTGTGGGTGGTTACTCTTATTTTGGAATCAGAATGTGCTTTCTGAGTAAGCCTCTCTTCTAAATGGGTTAAGCAAATTCAACTAAAATATTTAAAATACTGTTGAGGAATGAGCACAATCACAAGCGGAATCGGGGTCTGAAGCAACTCCTGGCATAAAGATGTCCTTCTGAGAGCAGTCAAGCAGTTCTGTTTCTGATGTGTTTCACACAGTCTAATTTAGTATCAGCCCTCCTGATGTTACATGAACATTTGCTTTGATTTCAGTTTCTCATATTTGAGTCTGTGTAGGAAGCACTCCTCATTCTGAGAATTTTCCAGATCTTTAACATTTCTGGGGGGTAATATTAGTTTTTCAAACAAGCAAAGTTAAAAGTAGAAGAAACAGTTTGGGTCAAATAAAACATTTCTTTTTAATCCTTCTTAGTATAAGTTCAGTTCTTGGTAACAGGAGTAATTCAGACTGATTTTTGTAGTACTTGGATGCAGAGAAAACAATCTTATATCTGGTCTTTAACAGCTTTGAGGCAGCACTACAGCAATACCAGGCCATTTTTCACTACAGTTAGGTCTCTGAACAGCTACATTTATGACACAGTGATGGTGGTTAACTTGCTGGTAAGTGTACTCACATGAAGTACCTGCAGCAGGGATGTGCTGAGCGTGTCTGTGCCTGAGGTTATCCATCTGAGCCTCTCCCTTGCTCTGGCACATAAATATTTATGTGAAGCAGTCTGATTCCCCATATGGATTGCCTTTCACAAGCATAACATCTCAGTCTCCTGTGAGACTAGAACGAGACAAGGAGTCACACCAAAATCCCCAGAACTGCCTCTTCAAATAGCATCCTGCTTGAAGTGAATGGATGAAATACTGTAGTAAAAAGGGAAATAGAGAATCTTACTTTGAGGCTGCATGGTTTAATCAGTGGACATATGATATCAATTGGCACCTTATCTGCAGCGTGTGTGTGGTATTTGAGGCAGGGCTAGTACTGTGGTTTCTAGCAGAGACACCTTCCTTCCTGACACCGGAAGAGGTGGCCTCCAGTGCAAACATGTTCTGACTTTTTTCCTGCATAATGTCTCATTTCTGAAGGAAAAACTTGCTTATGTGCAAAGAAATTATAACGTTGCTTTCCTTTGTTCTCTGGCTTTTACCTTTAAATTGCCTCCCGGCAGTTTTTTCATTCAGGTGTGCTTATCAATTTTTAACGATGTCAAATTACCATATTTATTTCTAAACTTTGCAAATGTAACATTGCTAGTAGGAAACATTAGATTTGCTGCATTGCTTCTAGCCTACCTGGAAAAAGCTGAGTCAAAAGGGTATGGAGATGTGTCATTTTGAGTCAACAGAGATCCAAATCAAATTGCTGCACAGTGCACTCTGAGCAATGAGAGGACATCTGGGCTGGCTCTTACTTTGTGCTTTCCAGCCCCTTGTTCTATTAAAGGCCTTTTCTGGGAAGGCTTAGTATGAAATCCATGAAGGGCCCATATCCTTAATTTGCACCGTGTTCTTGGCATCTCATCCACGTTCTGCTCTCGCAGTTATAAAAAGCAGAGTCTGAAGTTGAAAGATTAAAAAAATAATCTGAAATAGGGGGAAACTTGGCTCATACATACTTTTTTCTTTCTAATTCTCTTTTAATTTTAAAAAGGTCAAACCAATTGGAAAAATAATTAGCAGAACAAACACTGCTGTCCTCAGAGGAGACCTTGTCTGCCACGCCACTGACTCAGGAGGATGGTTACAGCTGAGTTGCTGCCCAGACCTCCTTCGTGCTCTGGAAAACACAGCTGACTGAGTGGCAGGCCCTGAACTCTCTGTTGGAGGGTGTCGTGCTATAATAAAGCACACCTCAGTTAAACACATAAAAACAAGCTTTAATTCAGAATGTGGTACTTAACTCTGCGTCATCAACCTGCCCTTTCTCTGTTAATCACACCAAAATACATGCTGTCTGCAACTGTTAATGCTCCAGAGTCTGTTTGACAACTGAATGCAGCTGAAAGCCCTTAATTCTTGATTTGTTTTTGTTTTTAACATGTGGCAGCAAAGCTAGATGTAAAGGACCTGCCTGTCCTCTGCTGAAGTTTGCCCAAAACAGAAAACCAATTTGGAAGAGCAGGCTCTATTCAAGAGCTTGTTAAGCAGAGAATTTGAGTGGATTGGCAGTTGTTTGAGGCTCTTGTCTATTAAAATAAACAAATATTCTCAGTGTTTAGGAAACATTGGTTTTCAATAAACAAGGAAATTGGAGAAATGATGCAGACTCTAATGAATGGGATTTTAACTCTGTTAGAATTAGTCAAATTCATCTGTGCTGTGTAATACCTAATATTTTGCAAAATAATGACATCTCTGGGTGAGACGTGCAGTGCTGTAGCCCCACCAGTGTGGATGGAGGTGTGCTGGCTGATGTCTGTGCCAGGGAAGAGGCAGATGAGTGGGAAATGGCATGGCTGTGGCAGGCTGCCAGTGCAAACCTGACTGCAAAGCTGGACAGCAAATGTGAGTGTGGGTCACGTGTTGACCCTGTCATGGGCCTCCAGCTGCCCCCTCCTGCCGCTTATGCACTACATCACTGAATCTGCAGAGTTGTTAATGCTGCCTGTACTGACAGTGCAGTTCTGCTCCATCCTCACGTGCTGCTCCCCCTTTAGGCAACATTGCATGGCTCGGATTTTGCTAAAATTGCAGGGCATTGGGTCTCGGCCTCCAGCATTCCTCTGTTAGCTGGCTCTGTACTTCTGCAGGCGTCCTGGAGTCAGGACTGTTCCCACAGCATTTTACACAGTGTGGGTAGAGCTGTCATTAGCCCTATTGCATTGTGTCAGTGTAATCTGTAATGTCCTTTGTTTTCTTTACAGTTAGTTCCCTTAGAGCGGGATTCAGATGGGAAGAAACCCCTCTCCCTGGCTTGACAGGTCCCTGTGCTTCACTAGTGCTAAATCATAATACTGATTTTTGGGGGCAGAAATATTCTCAGAAGTGATGTGCTCTCTGGTGGTGGCTGTCAGAGATGGGATGCTCTGCTCCATGGAGCTGAGGAGCATCCATGGCCAGCTCCTCTTCAGCAATACCTCTTCTGATAAGTACAGCTATACTGGTCCTATTTGAGAAACTTGAGCAGAAAGCCCATCCATACACTGCAGAACCAGGCAGTGGATAAGAAAACCTAGTTACGCTCAGTTTTGTTATCTATCTTTTGACCTTTTGTAGTACCTGCTAGCTCATTTGTCTTGCAGTGCTAGCAGAAACATGAGGAAGGGAGCTAAAAAAGAGCTGAGAGCTCACAAAATTGAGTACTGATTTAGATGAGAACAACAAAGCCAATTTTTTCTTGTGGAGGTGTTCCTTATCAGTTCTTTACTCACCGAGGAAGGTCAAAACTTTTCAAACTGGGGCAATATTTTTTATTGTCTGTTAAACTCCATCAAGCCACAGTTCAGTTAACTGGATTGAGAGAGATGCTAGCAAGTTAGATGTGCACCACCTGTCAGGGAGTGCAGGATGCTCATAGGAATGTTCTACAAATTCTTTGTCAGCAGCAGCTGGAGCAAAGTTTTTTGACTTTGATGAGTAGGGGAAAAGAAGAAATCTATTTCAGTGTGGTGACAGATGTATGTTTACGTTACAAACACGCCGACTGCGAAGTGGTACTGGAATTCAGCTGCCAGAATAAAGGCAGTAGCATTTGTTTCGTTTCATTTCCAATTGTGAGAGACACTGTTTTTTCCTCCAAAATGAAATTACTGCAAATGTCACTTAATTGCTAAACTACACAGGCTGCTCTGTCTTGTCATCTGTCACCCCAACTACTTCCAGCTCATTCTGCTTTAAGGGAAGGAAGGAAGGGCTGTCTTTGGTCCTGTGGCTGTTGTAAAACAACTTGTATTTCATAGTGTGGGAGCAGGCAGGTTGATGCTGCAAGGGATGGCCATCCGTGGCAAAGCAGGAATATCCTCCTCTTTGCTCATAGCAGGAGCTGAATCTTTGACAAGCAGCTCCTCTGACTGGAGTAAATGGTGACATTTCTTAACTGCTTCCAAATTGGTGCTTTGTGAATTTGTAATGCCCCTACCTGGTGTCTGATCCAATTGCCACTGAAGTGAAGTCAGTGGGAGTCTTTCTACTGCCTTCAGCACGGCAAAGAAAGGCTCCTGCTGCATGGTGTGTATGAGCAGGAAATGGAGGGAGGTGGCGTAATTTACTGCTGCTTGAGAATTTCTTATAGCGACAGCAATTCCTGGGCAGGGTACAGAACGCCAGTGACCTAGAGCAGCAATTCAGCCTGGTAATATATTGTCTGCAGCTCCCATTTAAAGACTGATGACCCAGTAATAAACATTATTCATTGAAATTGGATGGGAACAGGAATTTGTTGGAAAAAATCCTCCTGTTACTGAGGTTCTCCATTTCCTTCCACAAAACACCCAAACCCTACCCAGGACCACAGTCCTCTGACCTTCCTCCAGAGGGTTTGGGAAACAAAGTAAACCGTGTGGTTATAGTGGGCATGATGTTCAAAATCTCCTGCGCAGGGCCTAAATATCCTTCTCTCAGTTCGTAGCAGGAGGGAAATATTTCAGCTATGGCATAAAGCTGCTTATGTTTTTTGAGCACAGCAATACGTGGATTTATTTGACTCATTAATAAACTTTTGTATGCATTGGGTCTGTTATTCCTTCAGGCTTTTGCTACTATACAATGAAGTACATGATTAAATCCAGCAAGTGTCAGCTTAGAATCAATCAGTTTTGTGTAGGTCCTTTCAAACACAAGTTACTTTAGTGCTGTTTTCAGTTAGAGTTGCCATTTGCTGGTCGTTTGGAGGGTATTGGTTGGTACAAATCTCAAGAAAAATTAATTCTATTCAGACCTAGTGCAAGCAAATGTTATTGTGCATGCAGCTGTTCAAGATTAAGTAATTATTTGACGAACCTTTGGAGGCGATGAATCTCAGATGAAGCATGTACACATTTTTATTATGCATACATTTTTCTTGATCAGTTTTCTCTTCATTTGGTCACTCATTTATGCGGAAGCAATGTGCAAAATCTGTACACTTCACTCCTTAGAAATAAAATTTCCATTTACATAGCCTTAATGCTTTCAGCCAACATGTCCCTCAGTACGTTATCAAAACCCAATGATCTATTACACTCCACATGGCAACTTCAATAAGCAGGTCATCTCTAAAAGACCAAGGTTAGGCTCTCTGCTGGGCTCAACCAGGCTCTTGTCCTTTGAGCTCACTGAGAGCTTTTTCACCTTCCCTTGGGCAGAGGTCACTTGCAAGGGATTGTGGCCCAGCTCTCATCAGGAGTGTTCTACTAAGTGTTCTACATGCTTTTGTTGCTTAGGAAAAGGTGACGAATCAAAAGTTGGTTCACTTTCTATTTTGTTCTTTGCATGCAGCTTGAAGTCCTTTCTGTTAGAACTGATTTCTGGGGGAAAAAAAAAAAAAAAAAAGGCAAAAGGAAGAAAATGGGTTTTGAAACAATGAGCTAAAGGGTGTGTTTCTGAGAAGAGGAACCTGATGGTTGTTTTTAAGCCTTTGAAATACATTACAGTCTGTGTTACCTAGAGTAGATGGATGTGACATTGGTCAGGCCTTTGTAAAGCCAATAGAAACAGTAGCTTTGGGTTCAGGACTGTGGCTGGATCTGTTCTCAAGGAAGCGCTATGATTTTGGCTCCACATGAAGTAGGCTGACATTTCCTGTCCCCCTGATTAGCCTGGAGGTCTGGTCTGAACCTCTGTGTTGTGAGACTTTCCTAGCAAAGCCTGAGGGACATAATCCTGGGCCATTGTATCAGACCCACGCACTTAGGGGACAATCCGGTAACACTGACGCTACCATGTCAGGTACAAGCATGCTGCTTCACCTTTGCTGAATTAGCTAAAGTATAAGATAAGGAGCATGAGTTTATTTTCTGGTAGCTGAAGAGAGTTTTGGATCTTGGCAAATGATAGAGTGCTGCAGACAGATGGTACGTGATGCAGCATAAAGCCTGCCTGTGAAAAGTTAACCTGTCAGTGTTTGGGGTTTTTATTTTTACTTTTAACAAATCTGAACCAGTGGAGCAAATTTATACTAGATCAGTGCTTTGTGTCTCACAGCTGCAGTAGTTTTGATCTAAGTTGGATTTATTATATCACTGAACCATGATGCAAGTGCACAGAAGATGTGGAT
>PPHD01005220.1:5106-26797 GCA_002909625.1 Bambusicola thoracicus | reverse complement strand
AAGCTCTGGAATAGGCTCCCCAGGGAGGTGGTTGAGTCACCATCCCTGGATGTGTTTAAGAGCCGTTTGGACGTGGTGCTCAGGGGCATGATTTAGCAGAGGGTAGTTAGAGTTAGGATACTACGGTTAGGCTGCGGTTGCACTTGATGATCCTTGAGGTCCCTTCCAACCTGAGTAATTCTATGATTCTATGATTCTATTTATGAAATAACGAAATTGTAGCAATGGGCATGAGCTAAGCTACGCTTACGGTCAAAATGCACATATTTATATTCAGGCATGTAAACACCTCTCCCTGTGTTGAGTCCTCAAGGTAGCCACGCAAGGGGAACGTACATTAGGTGTTTCTAATTCCATCTGTGAGAAAAGATAAACTGTATTGTGCATTTCTGTAAGACAAAGGAGCCTCAAATGTCTCTTCAAGATGGGAAGGTGAGGTTGAAGTTGGCTGTCTCTTCCATATGCCTTTGTTTTGTTAATATCAGGATATTGTCAAGAGACAGTTTTCTGGACGGTTATCCTGTCTTAATACACATGGTTGACAGTTTTGTTCCTAATTCAGGTTCCAAACTTTCTGTGCAGTGACAGAGCTGGCAATGCTGCTTTCTAAACATCTTTCCAGATCCTCTGTGCTGTGTGATGCTTGGCTCCATGCTGGGCTTTCAAGGAGAGTGTATTTTTTAAAATAAAGCAATATTTTTAATAAACTCAGCTCTCAACAAGTGTCGCTCACGTTTAGGAGCAAGCTGGTGTGCTAAATACACCAGACAAGCTTTACCAACTAGATTAGCTGTAAAATGCAAACTGTCCAAAATAAACGTGGTACATTTCGTAGTGTTTTGGAATTTTCTGTTTAAAGGAATGTCCGAGGATTTTTATGTAAAAGAAGTGACAGTGACATTGACTTTTTCCCATAACATGCCTTAATAGGAAAACGTAGCAGTACACAGAATTATTATCTCTCTCTTTAATGATGGGAATAAGAAAATCTTTCCAATCCCCATCATATTTCTTTTAAAGATAAACTTTTTCACATCCCCACTGTTCTGCATGGAGGTCCTCAGCATCTTTTGGAGTGCATGAGTAGATTCCCGTGCGAGCAAATAAGTAAAAAGGTACAGAAAAAGAAGTGTTCTGATATGGGAGAAGGATTTAGAAATACTGGATGAGCGTGTGAAGAGGTTGAGTTACGTAGGGAAGTTCAAAGAGGGTATTTTGAGGCTTGAGAGGAACACTAAGAGCACTTTTTCAGACCGTGGTTTATTAATTTGGCTTTGTCATACTGTTATGTGATCTCTTTCTGTAGAGAAAGGCTGTATTATAGGGAGGTTCAGATTAGGAAGAATTCAGATTTCTGGTGGTAGCTGAGATTTGCAGGGTGGTGCGGAAGTGTTTCAATAAAACAGACCCTCTGAGTACTCAAAAGCTTTACTTTCTGGTGTTTTTGTTTTGTTTTGTTTTGTTTTTTTTCCTCCAGCTTCTGCTTGCAGAGAAGGACTAGCACTGAACACCAGGTGAGGAATCCAGAGTCTTGCTTCCAAGTATGGGGCAAAGGAAAGAAGCAGCAGTGACTTCAGACCACCACACTCCTGTAACATCCAGGGAAGGGTGAACAGGAGTCCCTGCTGAGAGAACAACCTACTGAGAAGGGTACCTGAACATCTGTGGAAGCTGGAGATGCAGCTGTAAGCTGATGACTGCCTCTGAGAACTTCTGCTGCTGAGTCTGGGTGTCTCTTCCAACTCTTCCTGATCACTAACCGTGAGATCTTTTTATAACACAGAGGCACTCCACCTGTCTGTAGTGTTTTTCCCAAGGTCCAAGTTTGAATGTAAAGATTCTTCATTTGCTCAGCTATTTCAGTCTGTCTTAGTCTGGTAACAGCCAGTATTCTTTGCTGTCATCACAGCAACCAGCAGCAGAGAAAAATATTAGACCATGTGAGTAAAGACATCCTTACAGTTGCCATCTTGAATTTTGGCACAGAGCCATGGAAATGCTCAGTTTGAATAAAGTAATTTCATTTGTTTGTTTTGATTATAATTTCAGTTATTAATTCACACCCCCAAAATTTTTGCTCTTGGATGGGGTTTTAAATCTGTCTTTGTTTCACTGTTGGATGCTTATGTTTGTGTGGTTTATTTTTGTATTTTGATTTCTGTTTGTTTGGGCTATATAAACTTCTTTAATTGGCTGATGGTTTCAGACCCAAGGTTGAACTCTGAGGCCCAGGTGGCTCCTATCAGTTGCAGTAGTGGCTCGGTGAAGCACTTCAGTTAGAATTTTCCTAATGTTATGAAAATTAATTTGCTTGTGTTAGAAAACAACATCAGCAGCTGGAAAACATATTGGAGAGCAGATCCACCCTTGCTTAAAATGAACAGGAAGCAGCTTCAGCTCTGGCTCTTCGCTGATGCCAGGTTAAAGGAAAACTCGCCTGTTTTCATGGTATTTTCCAGCTTTTCCTTTGTAAGTGCTCCCATCTCAAAGAGTACAGTATTTCCTATTCTTTGCATTAGAGTCATCAATGGTTGCATTTTATGAGCCCATTTGATCTGTTTTCTTATCCCACAGCTCCCCTGTCATTTCTACGCTGTATAATCAGTGTTAAGAGATCGTTCTTGTGTGTTGACAAATTGGATAATGATCAGTCCAAAAGGCTGACAGAAACAGTGTCAGAGAGGAGAAGTGTTTTCTCTTGGAAGATTGTTTGTGTTCATGTTCAGTCTTGTGTTGCGCATACTTCTTGTCATTCAAGACCAGATAAATTGTAAAAAGATGAAATAATTATTTTCATACCCCGTTAGCTTAACGATCGTTTGCTCCAGGCATAAACTCATAGGAAAGAATGTGCATTTTTCTATTTCTGTTCCATTCATGCATGTGACAGAGATCAAGTATTTAATTTATCCAAAATCTTACTTCATTGGCTCACGTTTCAGTTCCTAGGCAGTCATGATTCTGTTTGCTTTCCTTGCATCTTTCATCTGTGTTCTTCAAGTATCAATGCATCATTTGTCCACTGCTTTTTCCACCATCCTCAGTGACCAGGAGTTCTGAAAAATCTTGTGATGTTACTTTCAGATCAAGTCTCTTCTGTACTCTTCCAATTATACTCAGGGATCTCTGAGATAGATGTTTCTAATGTTTTAATGCGTGTTACATTGTTGATCATCATTAGTGAAAATTCAGTTGCGGAATTTCTTACTTCAAACTACTGTGCATCCCAAGTTGCTGTGAGCTTCAAGATCTCGGGTCTGTCTTCTGATAGCCTACTCTGCCACATTTGGTGTTGATTATAGCCTCCAGCTCTGTTTCAGAACTATCTAAAGAGCAATTTGCCTACGATGTCTAGCTCCAGTAGATAACTGATTTCCATTCCTTGCTTCCTCCTAGGGAATCCAAGTTATCCTTATTCCACTGGGTATCATGCGCAGGACTGAGCAGCTGTAGCATGTGCATCCTTGTGAAATTCTGATTTCATCTGGTTTTGTTATCTAGTTTCTTCATTCAGATGATTACAGCTGCCGCTGAACCTGTTCAGTTTTGGAAGATAGATACTTTAATGCACAGCTAGCCCTGGAAAGGTGATTATCTTCAGAGGATCATTAACAGAAACAGCATTCTGTAATTGATAATTCTGGCAAGTTTGTGCTGACTTATTACGAAAGTAGATGAATTTTTTGTCAGTTTTTGACAGTCTCCCACCCACTGACTTTCAGCTAACATTGTACTCAGTTACAGCCAGCATGTTTTCTGAGCTTCTTTGCACTGCATGTTAAACATAGCCAATAATACAGCTGTAACTGTGATGACTTAGTAAAATTATATGAGACATCTTGTCTCTAAGATTTTTGAAATGTCCTGAGAAATGCATGTTGCAGTAGGAGACCTTCCTTTGGAAGGGACTGGTTCTGTCAGCTTTAGGAGCTGTGAAGTCTTACATCCTTTGTTCTCGAAATGTTTTTCTTCTGTTTCCAACAAATAAAAAATCCAGAGATATCAATACTTGTCCTTTACCTCGAGACAAACACTTTGATTTTGAACTCCTCTTCAGCCTCTGGATATGTTAGGGCAGCCAGAGCATCAAAGGAAATGTCAGTGTTACTTTGCTTTGTGCATCTGCTGATCCCAGCTCTGAGTGCTACTGCTGTTACCTGAGGAGCATGTGCAATAACACGGCAGAGGATCAGGAACAGATCCTACAATTCTAGCCTCTTACTTTCTCTACTTCCATGTAATCTTCAGCCTTGAGTCCTTCTATGTGTTTGTGCATGCTAAATACTGTGAGCCAAACGTAACATACTTAATTTGTCTCTTTGCAGGTCTGCTATTTCCATGTCTGTCAAAAACCTCTCTCAAAGTGCTTCTGTTAAGAAATTCAGTAGAGTGGCATAAAACTGTGGGGGCTTTTTTTGACATCTTGGAGTGAATACATTTTCTAGAAAGTGTTTTCTTCTACAAGAAAGGAAAGGAGAATGGCAAAGCATTTTGGATTGATAGTAGTTGAACATGAGGGGAGTACAATTATATGCATACTCCTCAAGTGGAGCTTACTTTGTCTCTCTGTGCTTTTATGACATTAACTTTCCTATGCTCACCAATGAGTTTCAAATTGCCCTTGTTTACTGTTAGAAAATTGCCAGTACAAAGCCCGCAGTAATCATTCAGCTACCCCTTCAGTGGTGAGACTGGATAATGTTACCAGGGGATCCTCTTCACTCCTACTTGGTGGTGTTTGCATCACTTCTAAGTTAAGGAGTCTGTTTAATGACAAGCAGTCTTTCTCGTTTGTTTTGAACAGGTGCACGCCAGAGTCCTGAAGGGTGAGGTAATACAGAGTTTATACAGGTATTTTGTGCTGTGTTCAGGTGATAAGCACACTACAAGATTAAGAGAGAGATGTGAGATTCCTTCCAAGAAACATCTGACTTAAGGTTTGCTTAATTAAACTTCCAAGGACCTTTTCCCTGTCATTCCTACATTTGCTTCTCATTGTAATCCTGGGCTTACTATTTGAACCTGTATGGGTTATTTGGTGCTATATAAACAGTTGGATTTTTAAAAATTTTTTCTTTTTGTTATTATTATTTTTTGGTTGCAGTAACTGGCGGATTGATCCTGTTCATACGGCTTCCTTTCTGGGCACGTTATTCCTGTGGAGGATCTGTCACGTGTTTTTCCAAACAGAAATTTCTGAGCTTTATTTAAACACGGGACTTGACCTATTTTTCTTCTTTCTAGAACCTCATGTTTCTAGAGCTAAGACATTCTTGCTTATACTAAACATCAAAAGGATCTTATTTCTGCCAGACAGTCCTTGAGATTGGTTATAACAAGAACACAAAACTTAGCGTTCATAGTTTTCTTCATGCAGAAACAAACTGGAAAAAAAGATGAGTAAGGAGAAATGTAATGGAGAAGGTGAAAAGGAAATTATTGTTCTAGTTGTGCATCAAATGAAACTAGCAGATAACAGATTCAAAGCAAAGGGGGAGAGAACTGCTTTCTTTCACAGTATGTAATTTACCTGTAGAACTTCTTGTCACAAGATAGCGTGGAGACAAAAGCATGTTTGTGGTTTGAAAAGGCAAGTATATTAAATATTAAAACCAAAAAAACAAGCAGAAAGTTTCTAAGCCTTTTCAAGTGATTGTTTAGGGGAATTCTCATGATGGGTTTTTCCAATTCTTAGCTTGTTCATCACGTATATGCTGCTGGCTGCTTGTCACAAAGAAGAGGGGAGCCATAGATGGTCTTGTAGTCTGACTTTGTATGGGTGTTTTATTTGGTCAGTAGCAGTACAGCCTACTAGAGCAGCCAAGGCAAAGCTGCCTTTTGTGACAGTGGCATGTTCCACCAGAATTCACTGTGGTGTTGGGTTCTCTAAGGAAAGTCTTAATAGCTGACATTTACCAAGATTGTCCACACCTCCACCTGGACAAGCTTTGTATATGGTGCAGAGGCTTTCAAAACGTTGAAGCTTTTACAAGTGCTTAAGATCCACCTCTAGAACAACCAATCGCTTGTGATTTTAGAGGAAAGTGGGCTGTAGTTTGGAAGTCACCCATAATATGATATGTGTGAATGGTTAATCACTTAAATATGGATAAGAAAGTTACTCATCAATAACAGAAGCTCTAACATTATCTTGTACATGCACACATTTGTTTCTTGCCATCTTTGTCTTCTAAAGTGCTTGAGTGCAAAGCACCTTCAGGGTGAATGTGCACAATCATAGCACACCTTAAACAATTACAGTACCTGGTAGCTTTTCTTCTGACTTTAGAACCCGACTGCCCTTTCCAGGAAATGAGATCAAGTTTCTGTGCTGCTTTAGAGATGAGCGGTTAAGAAACAGAAGCAGCTCATCTCCAGACTTACTGGATTCTGTGCAGTTTCACCACAGAGGACAAAGTCCCCTGAACAGAAGGTGACAAATGAGGCACCATGAGGAGTCTGCTCTGTCTGTTACCTTACCAAAAAAGGATTTTATTGGCCTTCAATGAAAATGAGTTTTCACTGCTGTTTCCAATTTAAAGGAAAGAATCACTGATGACTGTGGACACCCTGGTGTGAAGTCTTTACCAGTGGTATTCAGTGAATCATAATCATTCCCTTGGGAAAATAGTGTACTTAACAGGGCCTCTTCTCTAAGAGTCCGTGCCTACAGTGCACACAACGAACTTGAGAAATCTTATGCTCTTTAAGAAGGGATTGCTGCTTATCTGACCTATTAGTTTTTTTTTAAAAAAAATTAGTCTTAAAGTACAAATCTGATGCAATTATTAAGAATTTTGGGGAAGTTCAAAATGTATTTTCATCCTTTATTTGGGACAGGTACAGGTGGTATCATCTCTAAAAGGAATTCCAGCATTGTATGTGACTTTTTGCCTATGTGTTGTGAGTGCTACTATGTTACAGTTCATGAGACAATCTATGAGAAGTTCCTTTACTCCCAAGTCCAACTGTTTGGCCGTCATTGCTCTATCATTCCACTATAGGGAAAAACTGCCTTTTTGCTCATATTGAAGAAGAAAAATGAAAAGGGATATTTGCCCACTGTTTCTGTTCATTACTACTATAGGTTTCTTTG
Organism: Bambusicola thoracicus; assembly: GCA_002909625.1. Lineage (NCBI taxonomy): Eukaryota > Metazoa > Chordata > Aves > Galliformes > Phasianidae > Bambusicola > Bambusicola thoracicus. The sequence continues at coordinate 19,701 of PPHD01005220.1, read as the reverse complement.
TATTTTTTAAGAGTTTTTGCCTTACTTATGTGACCTTCTGAAAATTATGTGCTGTATTAGATATGTCTGCTACATCCGTGGTGTCAATGCCATTCTTCAAGGTACGCAGATGGACAACTGTACATCTGCTGGGAGGGCAAATGAGTCTGTGACCATCTCATTAGTGTCACTAATTACAGGTCTTACATTTCCAGTTGCATGATTCTTTCCCCATTAAATCAGGGATGTCTTCCCTCTGGAAATCGTGTTATTTCCACCATTTCTGATTCTAGAAATTCAGCGTGGAATACATTTTGTCTATGATATCAGCTGGGAAATTTTTTTTCTTGTTCACAGCTGTTTTTTTTTCTTGTTCACTCATGTCTCCATTTGTCTGCTGAAAGTCCCTCTTGAAAAATAGCTAAAAATAAAGATCGGTGACTCTTCCTGCCAAACTGTGGCTCTGCAACTGTTCTTAGGTCTTCTGAATGACTTGGGCAAATGCAAGTGACATTCATTAAAAAAAAAAAGGACAATCTAAGGAATAGAGACAGCACATTGTAACTGTTGCAAAGCTATGCTTTCCTAAGATTTTATTGACATCTCCTTTATTTTGTTTCTCTCTGTTCTGTTTGATTTCTGTTCTTCAGATTAGCACGGTAGAGTGCTTGGCATACTGGTATCCAAATGGGATCTTCAGGTTCTGAAGTATAGGTAGAGGTAGCTGTAGCAGGCATCTTTTGATGGGGAAGATTCAAATTGTGTCACTCAAAGCAGCTTGTTGCAAGCTGGACATCTTCCAAAGACTCTTGTTGCAAGTCGGACTATCTGCTACTGCTTTCTCCAAAAAGTGAAGTTTCTTACAAATACTTCAAAGCAGTGGAGATCTCCTAGGCATGTTGGCCGCAGAGTTCCAGCACTTCAAAAGACCATACATTTTTGGTTAAAGAAAGGCTCAGAACATGGTCACCGAGACATTCCTCAGTCATTACACTGCATGCATTGCACAGATCTTCTAAGTTTCTCCCATGGCTGTACAGCAACTCTTTGCTTTGTCTGCTTCCTAATGGGGATAATAACCTCAGAAGGAAAAATAAATCCTTCCTGAAGAATGTCAGGAAATCTCTGGTCTGATATGACTCAGCTTGCTTCTTGCATCAGGTAATGCGCGTGCACTGGTCATGATATATTATTATAATGCTTCATGCTATTTTCTGCATGTGAAGGATGAATGTTTGCATGCAGCTGGTGAAAAATGTCTGAGTGGTGGCAGACTTGGAAAGAAAGTCACCTTCACTTTCTGCAACACGCATAACCCCTATGTGTAATTATTTCTTGCATCAGTCTTTATGGACATCTTGCCTAGCCAATTAAGTGGAATGAGATATGAAGAACATCGCCCTGCACAAAAACCACTACCCCCCTGAAAGGACAAATAAATGTCTGTCTTCACAAGCTATTGCTTGCTTGAAAGAGTGGTATTCCTTGGTGTAACTCAACAGTGCCAGCATATACTACAGGGGACAGAGCTTCTGCCTGAAAGCTGTTCAGCGTGTCTGCAGGAAGTGGGAAGCCAATAACATGTGGGATTTTTTTGCTACAAACCACAGCTTTGAAGGACTTCTGTTTTGTACTAGATATGAAGGCCCTTATCCCTAAGTGTATTTTCCATGAAATCATAGCCCAGTGCCAGAAGGGGACCAGCTGATTGGTTGAACGCCTTCAGACCATCTCTGCCATCTTCCCTACGCAACTTAGTCCTAGGGATGGATGTTCTAAAAGCAGCTGAGTAACTGATGTCTGTAATCTTTGAAATTGGTCTTTCTTGGAAACACACTGTGACATCCAAGGTATTGTGCAGTGCTATTTCTGAAACTACAGGCATAAGAGCAGCTACAGGATTTCAAGTACAATAATGTTTTTCAGAGGAGAGTGAGACTGACAAACATGAATTGGCAGTTTTCAGTTGCTGTATTTCTCAGTGATGTATCTGCATTCATTTCTAAGACAATTTGATTCCCAATGAGTAAAACTGTCTCTTCTGTTCTGACTTGCTGCATGATAAAGGATCTTGCATTTGTACAGGGTATCAGAAGCCTCTATTCAAGAGAGGACTAAAGACACTGAGCTTAGTTGCATCTCTCTGTCAGTTGTGGAGCTGCATAAGGAATGAAAAAGGGCTTAAATGACTTCCCTAGAAATGAAAGAAATCATTTGTAAAGCAGAGACCTGAATGTTCAAATGTTCTTTTGCTAAATATCATAGTACACGTTATTTTTTTATATAGCTTTTGACCAATAGATTCTAAGGATTTTGAATTTTAAAAAATGTTAATAGACATTTTAAATAATTATAAGGCACTCTATCACTCCATCCATATCACTGCTGTTATTCTAAAACACAGTTAATGTAGTCTATAGGCAGCCCTTACAGCCATCTATTTTTCTGCGCTATTGCAAATCAGAATACTTCTGTAAGTGTGTAGGTACCATACCTTTGAAAACTGAAAACTGCATTTTCTTGATAGATTTTATTGTTTTCCAGTCACGTATGAAGAGAAGAAAACTCATTAGTATATACTTGATGCTTTGTATGTTACTAGAAATGCAAGCAGTGCAAAAGGAGCACTTCCTCTTCAACAGACCTGGCTCTTTGAGCTGTATCCTGCTCACACTGTGTGCTCAACCTGTCCTGCATTGGACCTTGGATCGTATTGAAGACATCTGCCTCATAAGACATCGTAGGCAATGGATCCTCTTCTTCCATGAGGTGGCTGTAGTGGTTTCACTGATGAAGTGATCTGAGCAGGGAGGCCTCCTTTATTTCTGCTCTGATAAGGACACCCTCGTCATTGGTAAGGAAAGCTTCATAGCAGTCTGAACAGTAAGCAAAGGATCTATTAATAGGGAGAATGGAAATTGTATAGCTACAGCAGAAAGAGATGTGAGACATCACAGGACAGAGCAAAACAAAGCCATGATGTCGCTGGAGAAGTGAACACGTATGTTTTTTATCTTTGATTCGTTTTGGACATGGTCTGTCTTGTTTACCATAGTTACTGATGCCTGTTGGTTCTGAGCAGTAACTGAGATGTTTTACTGCTTTTTTGAAAGTGCTCTGAGATAGCTAGAGACCATCCAGCACCAGAGAACAGACCAGAGAATAAAGACTCATTTAGTCTGCAAAAAGTGCATGATCTGCTGAAATATCAGTGTATGTTCCTGCACTTACAGAAGCAGTGTTCCTTGCAGAGCTCTGTGTTGCACAATAGCGTGAAAAACAAAGCGTTCAAGCTCAGGTCTAGACCTCTTGCATGCTGTAATAGGGTATGCTACAGAGGAACAGGACTACAGAGATGGTGATTCGATTGTCTGGGTAGTATCTTCCCTATGGCAGTGCAGAATAGTGTTTTTTCATTCTTTCAAACCATTGATCTTTGTTAAAGAGACGGAAAGTGTGGTGGGATTGTTTTCATCAGCTTCTGTTTGTTCCTGGGAATAACAAAGGGGAACTGTTGAGAGCTGTATTCATTGTTGGCAGTGAAGAACTCACTTTTTCATTCCCATTGTCCTTGTCAATTTGCCACCTAGTAATGCAGCAGATAGAGAACTTTCTGCCGCTGGTCCCTCTCACACCAGTGTCCTGAAATGTTTTAGTAAGCCTGGGCCCAGGAGTGGATTCAATCTCTTATTAACCCTGTGTAGGTAGTATACTTTGTTGCTAAATTATAGCTCAAACAACCCTAAGAAAGCTATTTTAACTGTAAGAAAATGAATTTGGAGCCTGTCCTACAAATCTAATGATCAAATGCAGATAGGAAACTGAAGTCTGGAGGGAGGAGAAACTGAAGGGAGCGTTTGACTCAGGAAGACTACTGTACCCATGAGGTTACCTGTATCCTAACTGGTTGAACACCCTGGGAATCCTCTCCCATGCCTTCCCTTCCATTTTGTCTTCTTTCCAAGCAGTTCAACGTGGCCTGCTCTTCTGCCGCCCCTCCCTGCCACTGAGCAGCAGCAAACAAGGCCTAGCAACGCAGGCTCACCTCAAGGGGCCTGCCAGGGTTAATCTGTGGGTGGTTCTGGCACACTCCAAGTGCCACGTATGACTGTGAAGCTCGTGTTCTTGCTCAGCTCTTTGCAGCTCCCCCTTCTTGTGCTTTTTTCCCCTTACTAGCGAGAAAGCTGTTCAGTTGGATAGGCAGCAGAGCCAGTACAGGGCTCACGAGGAACAATGACCAAAGAACAGACTGTAGCTTGTAAACCAAAACCTCCCCAGGGGCTGCTGCTGCTAAAAGGAGATTAGAGAGAACTCCTGTGCCAACTGGCATCTGGATTTCCCTCTGCTCCCCAGGGCAGCCACTAAGTTTCTGGACTGTCCATCAGCATGGTAGTGAAGTTGCAATGCATTTACCTGCTCCCTCCCTTGGCAGGCATGGCATGGAGAGTTGCACAGCAATAAATTAGTGCCGTGGGGCTGATCAGAGTGGTACTTCTCATCGTTACACCAAGAAGACAGGTCAAGGAGCCCCAGGGAGATGAAAGGGATAAAGCTGAGCACTGGGGAGTGCCTCTCTCAGAGCATGCGTGCCCCAGCCAAAATGTCTTGCAGCCTGGCAGGCTCCCTCTGCTGACCCACCCTTGCTGATCTTGCCAACTGGTGATGGAGGAGAGTTGTTTGTGGGTGTGCTGAGATGTTTGTGATTACATGTTACGGCAGCATTGCAGCAAGGTGTACGGAAGCAGCTACTGAAGTGCAGGACCAGCTGCTGCATTCCAAGCTGACCATGCAGAGCCCTGGCCACAAGCAATTAAGTTGTTCCATGTCGTGACATTCAGCTGCTGGGGGCCAGGAAGTGGGAAGGGACAGGGAGGAATTTCTGTGGTCTTTAGAACATTAAGTAGTTGTGGTTGAAGGAGAGGCAGCCTCTGGGTCTCATCTGACATGCAAGCAAGTACTAGAGGTTTGTAATTTTCAGAGTATCTGCGGCTGAAAAAAGCACACGTTTTAAAGAACAGTCTGTTGATTACTTGCCAGGGCCACATCTGTGAACATTTTATAAGTGTATGAAATGTTCATGGTAAATGTGAGGAGGCTGGCCTTTGTGTACAAGTCTGTACTGGCAGAACTTGCATATTCCAATGAATGTATGATTTTTGTCAGCTGTGACAACTGCAGTGCCCTGATTATTTCAACAGTACTCTTGGAAATACTTTATATTTGAGGGGTGCTTTATATAAATCTATCAAAATCAGATGCTAGAGGTGACGCATCTGTCGGAGGGACATGAGAAGGACACAACATACACAGCAGACACTGTTTGAAGGTACAAAGGAATTTCCATTGTGAGTTCTCCGGCTGACCTAAATTCTGCCCATTTCCTTGAAGAGATACCCAGAAGATTTTAAAGTGACCAAGTATGCCACAGTAGTAGCCGTTTAAAAACAAAAAACCATCCAATCCTTCAACAGCATCCTTGTGCGGGGGGGGGGGAAGACTATCTCCCCCCCCCAAAATATTTATTTTTTACAATGTTTTTGAGATTAATATTTTTTTTTTTTAAGTCTTGGCAGGTGAGGCTTGGGCCACGTTGAGATCACAAACCACAACAGACAAAAGGTCCTCAGGGTGTTACCAGATCGTGAGTGAATGGCTTCAAAATCCAGGTACCCCCAGATAATGCTTTCGCCCTGACCCAGAAACTGTCTTTCAGAAACTCCAGAAAGGGAAAAGAGCTGAATAGAGACATCGGTCCTCCTAAAAATGGACTCAGCTTGCTTGCCTTTGCCCACCCTCAGCAGGCTGAATGGGAGCCTTGCAGTTTGCATTTGGAAACCAATAGCCAGGATCTGCCAACTGAAGTTACAGGTCTGGCAGAAACACAACTATAGTTACAGGTCTCCTGGATTACAGTTCTGAGGAACGTAAGTCTGTGTGTATCTCTGAGCATCTCTTCTCTGAGCAGCTTCTCTTCTTGGTGCATTTTCTTTCTCTAAAGAAAATTCCAGGATTTTCTCCTGCAGGAGGGAAAACCTTTGCAATTCTTCAGGCCAGTCGGGCGGGCAGAGGTCCCAAGGGAGCTACAGCAAGAAGGGGAAACGCTGCCCCATTTCCAATCCCTCCTTTTAACTGCTATTTCTCATTCCTTGCCTTCCCAGTTCAACTACCCCAGCATTCAAATACACAGCAGTTCCTTCACTGTCCTTCTCTTCCACGTCAACTGTCCAGTCATTTTGGAGTGTGGCCTTTGTGTCGTCAAAGCAACTCCCAGAGGGAACGTGACACTGGCAACAAGACCAAGAAATGTTCCAGAAGAGGTTCCCAAGGACTGCCAGACCCTAAGCCACAAGGTTTAGCACTCGGCCCTCTGCATGCATAGTCTCTGACCCCCAGTTCCTTTTGTGCTAGCCTTGGAGCAGAATGGGTGCTGACAGTTTCTTTCTAGGCTTTGGGCAGCCCAGGGTGCCTTTCAGCTGCACTTGCAGGATTTCACCACCATATTGGAGAGCTGCTCCACTTTGGGTGTCCTCCCGACATAGTACAAGATCGTCAGTGGCTCCAGGTCCTGTGGGACGCAGCAGGGTGAAGCAGATGCCTCAGGGTTCAGCGTGTTGTACAAGCCCAGCACCTGTGGAAACAAATGTAAATGTGGTGACAAAGTCAGGAATCCATTTATGTTGGTTGAGAACAGGAAGGTACTGCAAGCAAACAGGTCTCTAGGTATTTGGAACCGCGCTCATCAGGGGCATTTCCCTGATGTGACTAATATTCTTATCACGTCCTGATCATGGCCTGCTCCTGCCCAGGCCTGATCCAGAGCCTTTTTCTTTTTAATCGTGGCAGTATAGACTGGTTGATGCCTAAGGGTGGAAGAAGTACAAGCAGTTCACTCCCTTAATCTCTAATTTGGTACAGTGGATGGTGCCGCTTCTGCTTGTAAGAAGTCAGGGTGTAACCAGCCTGGGGCTGCGTTGTCTTTGGTTCCATTACAGAAACCAGAACAAAGAAAATCAGTGCTGCTTATTTCAACCAACATCTCTAGATAGTGCTGGGTGGATGCCCGTCCTCTTGAGTAGCCGCAGTTCCCTCCCAGCTTTGAACTGTCTGATGCTTTCTTTCTCCCCTCCATCCTCCAAGTCATTACACTGTAATGCTGGAGCCAGGACAGTGTCCCATGGGACTCCACTGGCTTCATTCTCCCAGCTGGCCTCAACCCACAGACAACAACTGTACACTCCAGCCATGTAACCGCCATGAAAGAGCTGCCATGTGTCTTCCCAGAGCTGGCTGCTATTCAGTGGTAAGCACCATCTTGAACTGTGGGGCTAAGACACGATCTTAAGTGCACTGCTGTTGGCTCACAGAACCTGTCTGGGTTAAATTACAGGGTCCAGCACATTGTCTGTTAACTGCTTTACAGACTTTGAGGGTGAGAGGTGCTAAGGAGACATGCTGTTCTGTCATGCAGATCCATGTAATTCCAGTCATTCTGGTACAAGCCCTGTGGGGTACTGAGCAAAGGCACAGGCTGTACCACATGGGTGCCATGTGCACTGGGGCTGCTGTATTCAACAGAGACAGTGGGTTAAAGAGACTGGTGAGAAATCTGCTTTTCACCATGTTTTTCCTAGGTGGTGCTGGCAAGATGTCAGCATCTGTATTGTTCTGAAGCTTGCTGGGATTACTCAGCTGACTTTACCACTTGATTTCCCTTCTTGCTCAGTAAGAGAACATTAGGAACCATATTAAAATCTCACTCATGTTGATTCAGTCCAGTATCTATATGGATGTATCCATCCAGGTCCGATTGATGCATGTTATCTCTCCTAAACTATTCATTCAGCTGCCCTGTCTCGTATTTCTCATCCAGCATCTGTGCACTCCTTCGTTCCCTTAGAGCTACTTCCACCAATAGCAATCTTTTATCTTCAGCAAGCTTTGCTGCCATGCAGATTCTTTAAGCTGCCAAGAAAATGTTAGCATCTTTCCTGCGGTATCATCTCTACCCAGTCAGCTATTCTTTAGCTCAATCTGCTTCTTCCAGAAATTTTTTTAATGAAACCTGAAGCTAATTTGCACTGAGCTGTTTCCATGTCTGGCTTGCTACCTTTTCTCTTCTGCAGACAGTAGTTCAGGATTCTTCTCTACCTTTTCTTGCTTAGGAATGAACTGTCTGCTCATGGGTCTTTGTTTTCCTCTTGGTTCTTCTTCCATGGCCATGCTTTTCTATTGCTTTTGGGGTTTTTTTGTTTTGGTTTTGTTTTTTGCTCTAGACAATAGCAAAGCTCAGGTGATATTCTTCCCTAAGACTGCCCAACGTACTCATGTTCAACATAAGTTAAGTGTAAGTTACCTGAAAATACTGGTTTTCTGCTAGTTTTACTCATTAATTTCACTGCCTAATGGGTTCCTCCCCGCGAGGTGGGATTTATACAGCGGGAAAGAATGTCAGTACAGAAAAGGGAAGCTTGCTGCATAGCCATGTTAACTTGGACACAGGCTCTCCTTCCCTTCTGGGCTACAGCTGCCCCCGTGGTAGCAGGCAGCAGGTGTGTGCCATAGCTCAGCAGTTTTGTGCAACCTGTGTGTAGAAGGTTCCTCTGCTAATTGAAAACTAGAGGAAGAAATTATGCAGAATATAACCATCAGAGTTGATGTTTGATCTGAACAATTAACACTAGCCACTACCAAATAAGTACTCTAAGTCCTGCTGTTTCCCCATCTCATACAAGAGACAGCATCCTCCTCCTCCTCAACATCTGCCTGGAAGCATGGACTCAGTACTGACTCCATAGGAAGACCCTTTCTCCTCGCTGAACTGCTTGGACTCTTTCCTGCACTTTCCGTGTAGTTTTTTGCAGGTGTTGATCTAAACTGCTTCTGTTACTTTGAAGAGACCAAATGCCATCGGACTGAGGGAAGAAAAGGGTGACAGGGCCACAAGGATAATATGCTGGATGTACCGTGCTGTGAGTGGTGTCTGCACTGCGGAGGTACGGACATGGGCCCGAACAGAAGTTTGCAAAGTAGCCTTTAGGCTCGTGGACCCATTTCCAGCCCAGGTCCTGTCGGAAGTCGATGTAAAGAGGACGCACACAGCAGTTCTCCTCCAGGTTCCTGAAACATAGAATGGACACGAAATGAATCTAAAGACGGATCTTTTATGTGCTTGCATGAAGCAGCTTCCAGAGAGAGTAAAAGGACCAGGACCAGTATTGCCCAGTGGAATGTGGTATTCACCTGCACTGGGTGCAGAGGAGTGGCAGAGCTTGGCAGAAGCCAGCAGGCCAGCTGGCACTGCATGCACATGCTGCCAGGCTGTTCAGCCACTGGCCTGGTCCCTGCCCAGGCTGTGCTGCATAAGGCTGATGACAAGCCTCCCGCTAGCCAGAAGCTCAGCCAGAAGTGACTGCTGGGCCAGCCAACATCCCCTTCTTGGAGGCTGCAAGGAGCACCAGCTGAGCTGTGCTGCTCACATGGCTCCTGCAGTACCATGGTGACCTGCAGCCCCCTTGGCAGGCACTGCCTTCCCCGGTGATGTGAAGTCTCACCGCACTTTCCCACCTCAGGCATGGGACCCAACCACTGGCAGGATTCTCACTTACCGGAAGCAGTAGTTGGTATCCAGGGCCCGCTTCTTTCTCTGGCCTCCCAGTGTTGGGCTCTCCAGGCGATGTGGGGGTAACATCATCAAGATGAGGTGGGGATTATGCAAGTCTTTCTGCTTCTTCAGGCGCCCCAAGTCCCCACGGCCATAGTCATCTTCACTGTCAATGCCTTCACATGGAAACAGGATCCACAAAGAGGACATCAATATGGAAGTGAGGGAAGCAACAAGACTTTTCAGTACGCTTAACACCCTCTACCTGCCCTGAACTAGGGCAAAAGAGACTCAGGCACCAAGTGTACTCACTCTGGGACTTCTTCCCTCCTAGGGAACTCTTTACTCCTGGTGAATCTGACTGCTGCAGGCCTGAAATAGAGGCCTGTGGGCCACCTGTTTTACCATTTGCAAACTGCTGGTGGGGCCATTAATCCATCCCACTCGCTCCTGGCTTCAGTCCCAGGACAGGCAAGAAGATGAATGGTTTAAAGAAGATGTCAGATCATTGGCACTCTGCAGAACAGCCTCAGAAATTGAGCCTGTGGGGGCCAGTGGCTGCAGCCCAGGGCTGCAAGCCAGGAGGTTCCTACATCTTAGGCCAGCCAAGCCACTGACTCTCTAGGCCACCTCACGCAGGATGCCTGACTTCCTTGTGTTTCAGTCACCCTAACTGGAAAGCGGAGCCTCTGTGGAAATCTGAGAATCCATCAAGCTGAGCTTCCCGGAGAGACAGTGAAATATGAAATTATTCCTTTTGCAGAAATGCACGCAAGCCCCACCCAGACTGCACTTTTCTCTCACTTCTAACCTAGGTCCGAAGTGGGTGTACTCGTAAGACCAACATGCAAACCCAGCGTTGTTGTATACTTTAAGCCAAATGTTATGAGGGTTAAAATCATCAAATATGCAAAGGAAGACCTATTTGTTTTTCCAGATACTCCTGGCTTTCCCTCCAATAGCTTCCCCAAACCCAGCTCCCAATCACCTTTGAATTTGATCTCCAAGACCTCATGCAAGTTCTCCAAGATGTCCCCATTGGGCTGAAAAGTATGGCAAGGGCAGTGTATGCTGATTTCCAGGCCGAGGTTGGACTCTGCAAAAAAGGAGAGGTCTCTGAAAAACAGTATTCCTCAGCTGGAACAGCGAAATCTCCACAGAGGGCATGTGCTGTGCTGTGGCCCCCGGACTAGGGATCAGTCTCACAGTGAAGGATGCTCACTTTGGGAAACAGGAGCTGACTTAGAAAGGAGAATGGGAAGCAGAATCTTGTTGGCTTCGCTTGTGCCAAAAGCCATGCATGATCCTCTTGCTGAAGGGACCTTGGTGGGGAGGTGAGAAAGGTTACATTTTTTAGGCTACTTAGCATCCAAAAGCACTTGTGAGCTTTGAGGAGTTCCACTAGAAAGTAACTATTTTGCAAAGTTGGTCTGTGATGTGTATCTGTACTGAATCAAATTTGCCACCCTCGGTACCTGTCTACTATCTGGCTTCTGGTTAGTGTCTGGAGGAGAGATCTGAAAGTAAGTGAGTTGGATATGGACAAGTAATTTCACTGGAAGCATTTTTCTCAGCAGCTGCAGCCTCCTGTTTTGTTGAACTGCTAGTGGTCTCACTCGCAGACTTTCCAGAGGCAAGTCTATTTTCATAATAACTTCCTGGACCCATCACGCTGTGTGGGCCTGACCCACGGAACATACGGCGCTTATGAAAGCTGCTTTTCTATGTTGTGTCATGAATTAAAACATCTGGCTCCCCGGGGCACTGACAAGGTGCCTAGCACCTCTCTTCCTAAGCACCATATCTGATGTCTGTCAGCTAGCGTGTGCCTGCCCAGAGCTCACCGCAGTTCCAGCGCTGAACTCCAGCCATCAGGACACAACTGGGATTGCTTCAAAAAGGAGGAGCCTACGGGCTCACAGCTTACCCTTCCAGGGAGCGGCTGCCTGCCAGTGCCTGCATTCCAGTTTTCAGTGGCACCTAGCTTCTATCTGTGAGGCCAACGCAGCGGTGAGTCACAGTGCCTATGCTCCAGCTGTGAATGGGGTCAGTGTTCTTGCAGGGAGCTGCCCCGTAACTATCTGTTGGGCTGCCCAGCGGTGGCAGAGGTATGTTCTGTCTAGGTGTGTCAGCCTCTGGAATTTCCTCACCTTTATACCTGCCAAGCTGTAAACAGCTAAAGAGATCAAGATCCTTGCTGTTTTTTCCTAGCAGATTTTCTCTGTCCCTTAAGAAAATTAAACCAGAGCAATCCTCATTTTCTATGTGTAACAAGTGATAGATTAGACCAGCAGACAGATTCTCCTGGGCTTGGAATCAAAGAACCAAAAGAAGTTCCAGCGTCTCTCACTGAGAACAATTTCCTCCTCCAGAGAATGAGATCTTATTCTGACTCAACCCCCAGAGTTATGCAGTGGGTACTCCAGGACAGAGCTAGGAAGGGAGCAAATGTTACACACTGAGGCAGCTCTCTGGGGTAAGGCTTGTTCTCAACCTAAATGAAGCTGCCCCCTGTTTAAGTGGTGCTCCTGAGAAGATACTCCTGACAACACCGATCCACGTTTCGGTGGATGCAATCACACCCGGTCCAGCTGTGACCCCTACCTCTGTGCAGAAGCCACTCACGCACGGTGTCGGTGACGTCAAAGGACAGCCACTCAGGGGAGCCCCGCGTCTGCACATTCCTGCCACTGAGGTAGCGCTGCTTTGCTATATGCTCATCCGGCCGCAGGATCTGTGATAGAAGGAGCGGTAGAGTGAGCCAGTGCTGTGCACAAAGATGGAACAGCCCTGTGGTGGATGCCCCATCCCTGGAGACAGTCCTTCTTCCACAGCCTGCTACAAACGAATTTGAAAGGTGAGTCCCAGCACGTGTGACCATGGCACATTAGAGGGACATGTTTCACAACCAACCTATTTCTCCAGCCTGTATTTCTGGGCCCTAAGCAGCTCACTTCTCCCAGCCCATCCTTATTTCAGGGTGTACATTCAGAAGCGGAAGTATACAGTGATAGATCTAATGGGTGGTTTTGTTTCTGTATTGACGTGTGCAATGTGGGTCTGAATTTCAGAGCAAAACAGCAGTGGGTAAATGAGCATCTAGCCATGGGTCCCTTGTCCAGCAGGTCTCTCGAGTCCTACAGAGTGGTATTTTCATGTGTCCTCCACACTTCAACATCAATCAAAGCACACCAGGGTGGATCGAGTTTGGAGAGCTCACCCCCTGCTCTGACATCCCATTTCCAAACAAACACCAACAGCCTGTGCAAAATGCTCCTTGCTGCAGGACCCCAGGTTCATCCCACACAACACAGAGCCTGCGGAGAAGCTTTGGGATTGTCTGTTAGCAATTGTTATCTTCTGTTAGCTGGAGAACTGCTCTGCCTTTTAAAGATGAATTCCAAGCAGACCTTAAGAGCTAACAGCTAAAGGGCAATTTTAGCTGCATTGTTACTGCACAGCAGACAGACAGCAGCCTGTGGGAATACGCTGCCTGGATGCTGAACTGCACCATTAGCTGTGTGATCCAGCATGGCCAGAAACCGCTTCCAAACCCGAACCAGACCTTATCTTGCCAGTGGATGCCAAGACTTCCAACCAAACTCCAGATGAGCACCTGCGCTAAAGGTGCCAGGAACTGTCCCCACAGAACTGCTGATGAAAGGAACACTGAAAGCAAACATTTCTTTTCCAATAAGTCTGTGAAAGTCAGAGAGCTCCACCCATTGGATTAGCACCAACTGTACTGTACTGCGACAGTCAGAGGACCAACTCTGCCAAGGGACTTAAGCAGAAGGGTCAGGGCTTCTCTGCTGGTGAGGGGATCCTCTTCCAACCCTTTCTCAGTATAGGAAAGAGCTGCATAATTCACAATACTCACGACAGCTGGGCAGTGTGAGTGGGGAAAAGGACAGCACCACACTGAAACAGGAAAAAAATGCATCTGTATCACTGCTTACATGCTGGAAGAAGCCTGGAGCAAAGTATGGAATCTCTTCTCCCTCTCACCCGTGGCCTTGCACCCAAAGCTGGGGCAGGCACTAGGGAGCCAAGCTGTTCTGGCCTGAGGCAGAGGAAGGCGAGGATACTCACCTGGAAGAGCTCGATGCGCTGCTCGCTGCGCTTGGAGCTCGGGTTGGGCACACGCAGCACCCGGAACTCTGCTCGAAACAGGTTGGTGCTGTTCTTCTCAGCGGAGGACACGTTAAAGCGGAACACATTGGAGGTGACACCTTTTGGGCAAATGCCCAACTCGTCTAGGAGAAAAAAAGAGTGAAGGGCTAAGAATTTCAGGCCAGAGGTGACTGAGAAAGAGCTTCCGGGTAAACATCTCACCACCTTCAAGTTTGGCTGTCTGGCTAAAGAGATGGCAGGAGGAATTAACTCTCATTTGCTCTACATTGGAATGTTCTGAAAATCTTCTCACTACTGTCACCGTTATTTCAATGCTACAAGCCAGAGAACAGTATCCTTAATTCTGTCTCTTCCAACTCTACTCAGCAAACGTTGATAATGCTTGTAAGTTTCCTGCATTTGCCAAGGCAACCCAACCAACACAAGGGGACCACCCCCTTTGCTCCTTGTGGGGCCCATTCCCAATAACTGTGACGGTGTAACTCTGTGCTCATGTTGAAGACGTGAAGCCACACAGAAAGTGATCTTATAACAGGAGACAATGTCAAGGTCTGTAATGAAAGCCAGAGAAGTGTCCACGAAGTCTGTTCTAGCGCCTCACCAAACTGCTCAGAGATGTGGATGCCCCATCCCTGGAGACAGTCAGGANGTGTAACTCTGTGCTCATGTTGAAGACGTGAAGCCACACAGAAAGTGATCTTATAACAGGAGACAATGTCAAGGTCTGTAATGAAAGCCAGAGAAGTGTCCACGAAGTCTGTTCTAGCGCCTCACCAAACTGCTCAGAGATGTGGATGCCCCATCCCTGGAGACAGTCAGGATCAGGCTGGATGGGCCTCTGAGCAAAGTGGTTGAGCTGCAGGTGCCCCTGCTCACTGCAG
>PPHD01005219.1:7201-26798 GCA_002909625.1 Bambusicola thoracicus | reverse complement strand
AAGACCAGGCTGGATGTGGCTCTGGGCAGCCTGGGCTGCTGGTTGGTGACCCTGCACATAGCAGGGGGTTGGAACCAGGTGGTCATTGTGGTCCTTTGCAACCCAGGCCATTCTACGGTTCTATGACTTTGCTGCTCACAGGACAGCTCTTAGCCACAGATCGTAATGCAGTTATCCACCAGGACTGAGCTGGCATTGCGCTGCACCCTGCCCGTGCCCTGGTTTCAGCCCACACTGTGAGATTATAATACCAAATCTTAATCAACCTTAATCTTTTGCAGCTCTCATGCAACTGCCTTTTGTAACGGAGCACTTCAAAATATCCTTTTCTATTACTCAAGTACTTTGAAAGCTGGGAAAGGAAAAAAAGCAAGAAACTGAGATCTGTAATTCCTCTGTTTCTTGCATCCCAGAGAGCAGCCTGTATTTCTTGAGTACAAAGAAATGCAGATTTAATCATATCCTTTACATCTGAAGTGCCATTCTTAGGCTGATGATATGCACGTGCACTGTAGCCTGTGTATAGGTATACATGCACAAATATATATTAGCCCCTGTCCCACAGTGCCACATCTCTATGGCTCCTGAACACCTCCAGGGACAGTGACCCCACCACTCCCTGGGCAGCTGTGCCACTGCCTCACTGCTCTCTGGGAGAAGGAATTGTTCCTAACAGCCAACCCGAACCTCCCCTGACAAAACGTCAGGCCATCCCCTCTCATCCTATGGCCGTTCCCTGGGAGCAGAGGCCGACCCCACCTCACACAGCCTCCTTTCAGGTCGCTGCAGAGAGCCAGGAGGTCTCCCCTGAGCCTCCTCTTCTCCAGACCATACAGTATAGGCACATTGAACGAGCAATGCAACGTGCCATCATGCTGAGCTGTTTCCAGAGGTATGTAAATGATGTGGGCAAATGTGTGTGGTGGAGGTGGGTTCTGTACTCCATTGTGTGTCCCACAGTCTGAATTCACAAGTATTTTCCTAATTTGAAAAGCCAGGGCTAACTTTGTTAGCTCACAACCTTCTCAAAGAGCAGCATAACTCAGTTTGCGTTATTCCTGCCATGTGCTGTAGGCTTTTCTTGAGTAGTAAGAAAGAGGAGAATGCTGTTCTGAGAGTAGTGCATTTCATGACATTCACTAATGACATTAACTTAGAAAAGATTGAACTATGTGTTATGGAGCTTTGAGAGGAGAAATCACTTTCTGCACCCATAGCACTACGAAAGGGTCACTGCTGGGATTTGCTCTGCAGGGAAAATGAGAGGTACAGATGGCTGAGGGAAATGGACCTGCATGTAAATCATGGAATCATTAAGGCTGGAAAAGACCACTAAGGTCAGCATGTCCAACCACCAACCCAACCCCACCATGCACACTGACCATGTCCCTCAGTGCCACAAGTAGGTGCACATAGGTGTGTTGCAGCAGGTTTGGATGTGTTGGGAGGAACGTGGTGTTTGCTGAGTCCTGGGCTGACAGGCACTCGTCGATATTCATGGTGAATATGCATTCCTGCTATTAGAGTTATTGAAATGCACACAGATATCTGTTTTAAGCCTGGGAGCTGTGCTTTCTGCTCTCTGAAGCATGCAGCTCTTGTAATGTGCCTTTTTTACTTTGAAGCATTTTTATGCTGTCAAAATGTGAAATCCTGATTCAGATCTCAGCATCTGTGTGATGTTGATACCGTTTACATGAACAAAACCCAAACGTGCAGAGGCCCTGGGAGTACTGTGGTGCTAACTAAGATGGAATTAATGCTCTCAAACTTTTGATTCTCTTCCCGCATTTGTGCTTGCTTTCTCATTTTCCTTTATCAACCTGTGCCTATAGGCTTGCTGGAGGGAAGCCCCAGCACAGGCTGCCCTATCCCTGGAGGTGCCCAAGGCCGGGTTGAATGGGCCCTGGACATCTTAGCTGGTGGGGGGACAGCCAACCCATAGCAGGGGTTGGGGGTGGAGGTCCTTTGAGGTCCCTCCCGACTCAAGTCGTTTTGTGATGCTGTGATCATGGAAATTGGCCAAATTGACCAACTGTACCAGTGGAGTGTCCGTAGGCACTTAAGAAGCTGTTGATCCTCAGCACCCCCAGGGCAGCTTGACTCACCAGGTCCAACATGGCGCCTTGTCCATACATATGTCACTGACATCCTAAGGGTCATGGTTTAGTGGGGAAATATTGGTGGTAGGTGGGTGGTTGGACTGGATGACCTTGGAGGCCTTTTCCAACCTTGGTGATACTATGATTCTATCTTCTTCTCAGGCTTGTGGGTTGTACAGCTCTGAGAATCGCTCTCAAACAGAACACCTAATTCCAGGCACTCAGAGTGTAATTTAAACTTGAAATTTAAAGAGCATCCATAATCCTCCCTCATTTTAGCTGCAAAAATTGCTCCCGCTTCCTCTTCAGGATACGTGGAGAACAAATGCCAACCTGAGTGTGCTTCCCTCCCTGTTGATTAGCAAGCAGGGGGTGTGAATCCAGGCAGAAAAGGAGATGTGAAGTCCAGGCTTCTTTTGGAATCTGTTCCCTCCCTCGAGCTAATGAAGTTAGACTAATTCCTTTCTTTTCTTTCCTTTTTTTCGTAGCAATTGCTGTGCGTTTTTGCTCGCTGGCTCCCTTACTTTGCTTCCACACTGTCAGACGATTCACGTCAAACTCACAAAAACTGACAGTAAACAAACTACTGCTCATCGGAGTGATTCAACCTCTACTCTTGGGAATACATTTCAGACTGTTTGTGTTCCTACCCCGGGGATGTTCCGCTGCTTTAGCTTTCAAAAATGCTAGCAATCAAGGTTTTGGTCTTGTGATGCACCAGAGGCAGAGGTCGGTGTCCGGCTCCATCCTCTGGACGCACAGATGTTCCTCTTCCTGGTGTTCCCCCGCAGGCAGGTCACTCTGGAATGGTCAGGACATTTGCAACACCAAATAACACTTAATCCCCAGGAACGGAAGTGGAAAACATTGTGAAAGCTGGAGTCAGACCAAGGCCGCGTCTCCCAGACGTGGTCCCAGCTGGGATCACGCGGTGCAGATGCTCGTGTATCCCCTCCCTGTGCCCACTCTTCTGCCAGTGTTCTGCTCTGCACCATCTGATGTGGGCAATGCCTGTGTGGGAATGGTGTCCTGCTACTGACACAGGGGTGTTTCTGCCATCTGGGCATCTAAACCCTCCACTGGGTATGCAGTTATCAAGAGCTTGGTGAAATGAATGTCCCTGGAGGTGTCCCAGAGCTGTGGGGATGTGGCACTGAGGGATGTGGTCAGTGGGCACAGTGGGGGTTGGACTGGATGATCATAGTGCTCTTTTCCAGTCTTTATGATTTCATGGTTCTATGTTTTAATCTTTCAGAATTCACATCACCTTACCCCAGACTGAGCGTGCCATTTGCCATGGACAAAGTCGCATCCTTGCAGCAGCAGCCTGCTTATTGTCTCCAGCTACACGTGGCCCTTTGGAGAGAAGGGGATGTGGAGCTGCCCAGTGCCTGGTGTCCCCATGGGATGGCACTCCGTCCATGCCCGAACAGCAGGTGAAAACAGCGCTGTCATTTTACAGGTCAAAAAGGGACCGTGCAAATTAATGATTGGTGCTTCTCTCGGCTCTTCACATAGTCTGATGTTAGAAGGAATGCTTTGGGTTTTCTTCCCAAATGCTGCAAATGACCTTATTTAGAAAAGAAAAAAGAAAAAAAAAAGATGACAGTTGTTTTATTGGGTTTTTTCTTCCATCTATTTATAAACGGTGAGGGTTGAAATTCAGGAGCCATGAGTAAGAGGCTGTTTGCATAGCCTCAAGCTTTCCCAGCCTCTCATTTTGCCAGCGCTCATCCACTCACAATCCATGAGCTATGGCCAGAAGAAGGCTGCGGGTCGTGGGCAGCAAAAAGCCCAGGAGATGGAGATAACAAGCACGGCAAGTAGGGACCAGTGGTACAGCCCCGCAGCAAAGCGAGCACGTTGGCCTACGGATTTGGCAACAACTCGGGTTATTTACAACCCAATATAATTTTTTGGCAGTCTCCGTGCACCTACAGCGTCGCTGCGTGCTAACGAGAGGCTGTGCAGACGCAATCCACACGCTCGTAAAATTACAGCAAATGCCTCTCGGTGGGGTTTCTGCCCCACGTGGGGCTGTGCTGCATGAGGTGCCCAGCAGGCATCGGCACAATGTGCACCTGAATGCAAATAGATATTTCCATAACTCCGACTGACAATGGAGCGGCTGCAAATCATTATGTATTGAAATTCACACTTGTGCTTCAGCAATTTACTGCGGGTCTTATTTTTCTTGGGGAATTATTTTTATTTTCTCAATAGAAAAATCCCGAAGGAAATCTCCTTGGTAACCAGAAATCATGGTAGGAGCCCTGTGAAAATGTACTGCTGGTTTTCATTGACTGCTCTATCCAGAAGAGGAGATAATGATGATGATAAAAAGCCCCACATCACTAGGTACGTTGCCAGCATCTCCATTCAGATACTGAAGCTCAGGGCCCTACTGCTCTAAGAAGTACAGTTTTACAGGTGAGGTAAATAGAAGCAGTGCTGATGTGGGCCAAAGGTGCCTGGAGAATAGTAGGATTATTTCATATGATGTGTAAATTCCAATGAATTAAGTGTGAAACAACTTGCAATGATTGATTTAAGTGTTTAAAAGATATCTCTCAAAATTAGGGTTTCCAAATTAGGATGATAATGAATTAAAACCAGTCTGATTTAGAGAGAAAAACCCCTGTTGGGTCCTTCTTTGAGATACTTACTATTGACTTGCATCTTTACTCTCTTGCCTTGAGCTGGTGAAGCAGGCTCTATCCGTGCTGTCTGTGTAGGTTGCTCCCTTCTGCGTGTATTTCACACTTTACATTCACAATCTTTAGCTCTCAGCGCCTGCAGCTCCACATCTGCAGTCTTGCTGAGCAACGGTATGAAACCAAACGTGTCATTGAGACTTCTTTGGTTGGGTGGATCAAGCGTGGGTTATGGTAATTCTGAGTCAAAAGGATGTGTGAGTTGGTTCCTTTGTACCAAGGAGAGAACAAAGCCTGTCACTGGGATGCGAGGCAATAGAAAGAAGTGCGCTGCTTGGAAGAGGAGCGCCGCGGCGACAGCCCCGGGAAGCAATCCATTAAATTGTCTCCCATTGCTTTGCGTTCAATGCAATGGGCAGTGCTGGGGCAGTGACTCACTGGGCCAGCACTGCTGTGGTTTAAAAATACTTTGAGAACGCATTTCACATCAGTATCCCTGTGAGTCACCGCTTCCAACAAAAAAGCCTAGGGAAAACTTGTTGCTTTGGAAGCAGCTCTCATCTCCCTGTGCAGAGAAGGCATATAAATAATGTTCCCGACCCTTCTCACGGGCTTTAGGTGCAGTTTTGGGAACAGGCAGGTTAATGCTTCCCTAATTATGGTGAACCCATTCATTTCCTGTCCTCTGTGGGACTGCATAGCGTGAGTAATCATGGCTTAGTGCTCACGGTGGTGTTGGTTGTACTGTAGAGGTCCTCCCAACCTTAATGGTTCGTATTTCTGTGCCCCTGGTAAGACAATCTCTTGACAGCTTTGAAATTAAGACCATAATGTCTTGTGCCATTCAGGTTGCTTTCTCGTGTTCCTTCACTTTACTGGAGGCAAGAGGACAGATGGCTCCAACTCATCCTGTCTCCCAAGACTCCGGATAGATGTAGAAAATCCCTGCCTGTGTTTGTAACTACGCTAGCAGGAAGCTCTAGCAGAAAACCTTTTAATTTACATGAGGAGTTTTGGAAAACTGTGCAGGAGTGACTTGAAGGTGAGGGGGATCCTGGGCTCTTCTCTTGTGTTTGTGTGCAAGAAACGGTGGGCTTTCCTCTCTGTAACACCCAAGAAAGAGCAGAACTCACAACATGGCATCCCAGGGTGTGACATGGGAGCTTCACAGAACTGTAGAGATTGGAATGGATCTCTGAAGTTCATCAAGTCCAACTCCAACTTGCCTAGGACTGAGCTGTCCCAGGGCTGGAGAACTGAGCTGTGGTTTCCCATTGAGTTCCTCTGTCCAAGCTCCAGCTTTTGAGATGAATGTGCTTCACATCATTTCTGACATGCTCTGGTGTGGAAAATGTGGAACGTTAAAGCTGCCTTTAACAGCTCCATCAAAGGAGTTGCAAGCAGTGAAGCAGATTTGTTGCCTTAGAGGAGCTCTGCTCTCCTCTTGGTTGTTGCTTCATGGAGAAAGTTAAGGCTTCCCAGGAGACCTGTGCTACCCCAAAGCCTCAGTACATGATGTGGCACAGAAAGGAACAGGCCTGTGGGGCAGCTGGGTGCCAGGGATATGCATTGAACATGTGGGCTTGTGCAGCTTGGTCTTTGCCATCTCCCATCTGCTCATGGTGGGATGAAACCTGCCTTTATGGGACTGCACGTTCTTTCCATCCCCCAGTTCCTGCCCATCTCTAGCTCATGGACAATATCCTCTGCCTCAGCAGCTCTGCCACGGCTGCAGTGCTTTAGTAAATGCATGCCACTGCTTTTGACTCTTCCTGCTTGTGCTGGGGGGGTTATTTTGGATTCCTGGTATCAAGCTAAGCTATCAGATGTTCAACTGAATATCTTCTGTTGGATCCACGATGCCAGCAAGAACTGTTAAATCCTTTCCTGACTGTGATCAGGTGCTCAGAGGGCTGTAGCACCTCTCCCGTGATGAAAGGCTGAGGGAGGTGAGCTTGTTCTGGCTTGGAGAAGAAGGCTGTGGGGAGACATCATTGCAGCCTTCTAGTACTTGAGCTTATAAGCAGGAGGGGGACTGATGTTTTACATGATCTGACAGCAATAGGACAAGGGGAACAGCAGCTCAGGCCAGTGCACCAACCTTATAAAATATGTTGGGAGCAACCTTATGAAGTAGACTTTCTCTGGAGCAGATGGATCTGGTTACGTGTTTGGCCTGCTCTGTGTGCTCTGAAGCAGTAGGAATGCAGTTTGTTCTTTTTCGCAGGGTATAAACATTTATGCTCTCCTTTCTGACCCTATCGCTTTGATCTCCTCCATATACTTTTCCAGCAATGCCTACTGGCGATGGAAAAATGCATTAGCTTGAGCTAATTTGTTTTTCCTTTATATGCAAGTGCATTAAGTCTTGGGAAACAGGACAGCGAAGTGAAACTGTGGAGCTGCAGGGCAGATCAGTGCATCCATGACACCATGCTGGGATTTAGGGTGCACCTTTGTGACAGAAGGAGTAGAGGCTTTGGGTCACAGTACTTCTTCCTTTTCTCTTTAGAAGGATTTGCTTTCTCTTCTTCAGAGCTAAACGGTTCGTTGCCCTTAGAAGTAGAAGAAGAATTAAAAAGGGCTCATGAGCGGAACTCAGAGGGCAAACCTGTGAGCAAGTTGCTTCTTCACTGGGTCCACTCTGCCATGTCACTTCCTAGCAATCACGTTTCTGTCATGTTCCCACGTGTAGAGTTGGAATCAGCCCTCCAGCAAGCAACCATGCACTGAGCCTGTGGTGTGTGATCCCCCCCCAAAACCCTCAGCATCCTGCTGCCCCAGGAGGGATGCTGCTGGGACTGTACCTTATCTCGTTCTTCTGAAGTGCCTGCACAGGTGTATGGGTCAAAGAATTGAAGGGGTTTGTTCCTTGTGCTGCTTTTATTTCAAGGCATTTAAGGTTGAAAGTGCATGACAGGTCACATGGGACATTGCTTATTGCAGTCCAAATACTACAGGGGGATTCAAATAATGTAATCTTGTTTCTGGTGGCTTGTTGGAGCACTTTGGATTACCCCTGAATTTGTTGCGACCTTTTCAGGGCTGAATTGCAATGAGATTATAAATACCAGTATTTTTTCCAGCTTGGTAGCAGGTGAATAGCTTCACTGCAATGCAATGAGGTGCTCCAGCCACCCACACCCATCCTTGGGCTGAATCTTCACCAAGCAGTAGATGTAACCTCAAAGCCTGTCTGCTGTCCTGAGATCTTCACACTCGCTGAAAAGATGGAAGGGAGCTGCAGGCTTATTGCTTATTGCTCTCTCTAACTACCTGAAGGGAGGTTGTAGTGAGCTGGGGGTCGGCCTCTTCTCTCATGTGACAGTGACAGGACTAGAGGGAATGACTTCAAGCTGTGCCAGGGAAGGTTCAGGCTGGACATTAGGAAATACTATTCTCTGAAAGGGTGGTCAGGCACTGGAATGGGCTGCCCAGAGAGGTGGTGGAGTCACCGACCCTGGAGGTGTTCAAAGAGTGTTTGGATGTTGTGTTGAGGGACGTGGTTTAGCAAGAACTATTGGTGATGGGTGGATGGTTGGACTGGGTGATCCTGTGGGTCTTTTCCATCCTTAGCGATTCTATGATTCAGTGGTAGCTGTGGGGACAGTTACCCTGGCCCCTGCCCTATCCGTGAGCCAAGGAAGAAGGAAGTGAGGCAGCCTCAGCCATGAATTCAGCAGCTGACCACACTGATTCACCTTCCTCCTTAGTACAGCACTGTGGGCCTCCTATTCTGAGGGTCTCACTGTACTCAAGCTAGCCTCAGGATTTTGGGGGCTTGACTCGTGGTTTCTGAATAGCTGGAGTTGGCAGCTCACTGCTTGTTGGATTTTTCTGCCTGGATGACTAGCTATAAAAAGACATGTTTGGATTTCTGTGGCGTTCATCATTTATTTCAGAAAATACAGCAACATGGTTTTAGGCAGACCCAAAAATAGTCATCCTCTGTATCGTCTCAGTTTGAGACGAAAGAAATGACCCAGATTCCACCACCTTTATCTCAGCCTGGCCAACTCCTTAGCACTCCTGCTAAGGCTGCTGAAGCATTTCTAATCCTCACCGTGCTTCATACGGTATCTTAATTATTCAATCGTAGAATGGCTGCCCAGGGCCCATCCAACCTGGCCTTGGGCACCTCCAAGGATGGGGCACCCACAGCTCTCTGGGCAGCACTGCCAGGGCCTCACTGTCCTCTGAGTGAAACATTTCTTCCTAAATTCTAACCTCAGTCTCCTCTTCTAGTCTAAAGCCATTCCCCCTTGTCCTATCACTATCAGGCCATGTAAAAAGTTTCCCCGGAGCCTTCTCTTCTCCAGGCTGAACAAGCCCATTTCCCTCAGCCTTTCTTCATAGGAGAGGTGCTCCAGCCCTCTGAGCATCCTCAATACCTTTCCAAAAGTCCCAGTGCTCCTGGGGCAAGCAGAAAATCTCTGGTGTTGCCCCTTAGAAGAGAAAAACCATGACAATTAGATATCTATCTAGCTAGAAATCGATAGCTTTGCTTTTAAGCATGCTGCTACGAGGCCTGCCCTGCTGGATCATGAGAAGCCCGGTCAGCACCAGGCTCTCCATCCTGAGCATCCACCAGGCAGCCAGAGGTGCTGGGTGAGCACAGAGCTCAGGATGCGGAGCCAACTTCTGCCCCAGGACATTGCTCCCATTGCAGCAAGCTCACGAAGCCTCCCTTCGCTCCTTTTGCTGATGGGTTGGTTCCATTCTTCTCCTGGTCTTGCACAGCCCCACCTTTGCCTGCAGCTGCCAGAGGTGCTGACAGTACCTCTTGGTGCTCCAACACCATGGGTGCTACAGAAGGTGACACCTCCCTGTTAGCTGTCTGCTCCTCACATCTCACCAGCACCCACCAGGAAGGTGGATGGAGATGCAAACGTTCGGTTTGTCTATGTATGTGTGTGTGTATACATTAACTGAAACTTGGCTTTTGTGGGTCTTTTTCCTGCTAAAGCAGTCATAGACTTGCTCAGTTGCGCATTTCTATCTCATGAAATTTGGTGAGCTTTCAAGTCTAAGTTCTTACAGTCAAGAGGATTTGAGTTCACTTTTGTCAGATTGTTTGCTGTTTTCCAGTCTTTTCTACCCCTTCTGAGAGTACAGAATAGCACTTGAAAGGCGTGACTGCCTACATGCTCAAGTAGCGGGAAGCAAGAAAAAGAACCCACTTATTCTCTTAGGAAAAAATTACTCATTTTTTCTAAGTCAGATCTGTGATTTTATTGCAACTTGATTCCTTACCCCAGAACAACCAAACCACTCACCGACACCAAGGAAGCTCCAGGAAGGGGAGGAAGTGACTTTGGCTCTGCTTTCCTCTCCTAACCCGTTGTAAGAGGATGGAAAACCCAATGCTGCACGGGCTCTCTGGGTCACAGCTAGCTCCCTTGAGCAGCTCACCGTGCGTTTTGTTGCCTATGGTAAGCATGCACCATCTCCTCTTTGTGCCAACAGGTTGTGCTGAGGAATGCATTTGGGCTGGGCAGCTGTTCCATTCTCCAAATAATTAATCATTTGCTGCTGTAGAAGTCTAGCTATTTCTCCCATGCCAGTGATGCTCAAGGAGCAATGAAGACTGCGTCGCTTTAGCCATGGTGCGTGTGTTGCAAGGGCAATCATTAATTGTTGCATGACAATAGTGCTTCTGAGCCAGGATCGAGCTTGAACACATCAAGAAAGGCCAGCCTTGGCCTCGAGCAGTCACCAGATCACATGAAAGTGGAAGAGGAAAGTGCAGTGAGCGTGGAGGGAGTTGTGGCGCGGGTCAGAGCAAGGACGCGGCAGAGCTAGGAATAGAAACCCGTTCTCCAGGCTTGCTAGCCCCAAGCACTCCCATCCCCAGCTCTTGCCTCCTGCTGACCCCACCAGCTTCTTCCAGCCCCACGCTTCCTCTTGACTTCACATAAACCTGGCACTGAGGGTGCCTGGGGAGCAGGAAGCCAAGCTTGGCTGCGGTCTCACCCCACGGGGCACAGCCAGGGGCTCATCCCATGGAGGTGGGCCGTGTTCCAATGCACGGCCGCTCATCAGCTGCTTCCCCAGCTCAGGGCAGAGGCGTGGGTTGGCCCCCTGCTCCTCTCTGGTCCTTGCACAACAGCACGGCTTTTCAGAACAAACGCCTGGCTTCGTTTCTTTATTTAAAGCCTGCTTTGTTTTCTTCGTGTTTTCCATCATTTGCTTCGCTGCTGGTTGTTGTCGTTTTAATTAGCTTGCTGCAGATAGCAGATTGGCTTAGTGGATGTACTCCGAGAAAGGCTTCCACACGATTTAGTCGCCTCCAAACAGAGGTGGGCAAAGCACTGCACTGCAGACAAGTTGTTTGTTTGTTTGTTTGTTTCCATTTAGCTGTTCCATTTCCCTACATGCACATTTCCACAAGATGGCTTTGAAATCGCTGGAGGTTGGCAGAGCCTCTCATGCTGAGAACGTCTGGAAGTGATTTGCAATGTGAGCCCGCAGGAGGGCTTAGTGTCCAGTGAGCATGCAACATTTGCACCTTGGATGCTGCAGTGTGCTGCCTTTGGAAGGCCACGGCGAAACATCTGTTTGTCAAAGGGCTCAAGTCATTAATTTACCATTAGGTTTTGAAATTCCCGGTTGTCAGATGTTTCTCAAAGCAGCTTAACTGTGACTTGCTCCAGGTGATGCGCCTGAGAGGCGATAAGAGTGCTGCATCGATCCAGCTGTTTCACACTGAAATGGAGCCAGATTTAGACCTGTGTCGTTTTAACTCGGAACGTCAGCAAGCCCAGAAGGCCAACTGCATCTTGTGCTGCATCAAAAGAGAGGTGGCAGCAGGGCGAAAGAATGGATTGTCCCCATCTGCTCTGCCCTTGTGAGGCCCCGCATGCAGTACTGTGTCCAGACCTGGGCCCCCCAGCACCAGAAAAGATGTGGAGCTGTTGAAGCAGGTCCAGAGGAGGGCACAAAGATGCTCGGAGGGCTGCGGCACCTCTCCTGTGAAGAAAGGCTGAGGGATGTGAGCTTGTTTGCCCTGGAGAAGAGAAGGCTTCAGGGAGACCTCATTGCGGCCTTCCAAGACTTAAAGGGAGCTTATAAGCAGGAGGGGAACTAAGTTTTTACATGGTGATTTAAGTTAGATATTAGGAGGTAATTCTTCCCTCAGAGGGCAGTGAGGCCCTGGCACTGCTGCCCAGAGCTGTGGGTGCTCCATTCTGGAGGTGCCCAAGGCCAGGTTGGATGGGCTCTGGGCAGCCTGAGGTGGTGGGGGGCAGCCAGCCCATGGCAGGGGTTGGAACCAAAAGATCTTTAAGATCCCTTCCAACCTACGCCATTCTGTATTTTTAATGACTGGTATCACAATGTAGATCTAGCAGTTTAAATTCAAGGTGTAGATGAGGCTCCAGGTGATGTAGCTGCCAATGTTGAACGCGATCTGCTGTGGACATGCTGTTGAACTTCACATGGAACAGCTGCGTGGGCCCGGGGTTCTGTCTGGCTTGCTGGGCTGGTTTGTTGGCTCACATCTTGCAGCCAGGGCTGTGGTGAGCCAGCAAGAGCAGCGTGCAGCTTTGCTTCAAAGGTGCGTGGCCACACACCTCCCCACCACAGCACGCACCTGTGGTTGACTCTACAACATGTGACAGCTTGTGGTCCAGCACAGATAAGCAGCAGCGACTTGTTTATCTGCATTCCCAGCTCTGCCACAGAGCTCTACAAAGACAAGTCCCAGCTCTGTCCCAGCTCTCCCTAAGGCAAGTGAATACAAGCAGGCCAGGCGCAGCCTACACGCGCTGCCTTTGACTGTGTTCACCACGAGCCCTGGGGAATTTACTGTGAAGCTGAGCCTCAAAAGTTCCAGTAGGGGAAAAAGTAGTTTTGTTGCTTAGCAGATGCAATTGCTCAGAGGCACGGAGAGCAGGGCCTGGGCTAAGCTCCCCTTCACACAGCACGCTGCTGGGGATGGCAACAGCCCCTGGGAGGGACTCGGCTGCCATTGCAGCAGGGCAATAAATACTCTTCTGGCATTTTTGGATCACAGTGTTGTTCCGAGCAGAGATGCTCCTCCTGACGAATATCTTGGCGAGGTCTAAAAAAGGGAGTGGGAATCCTGTGGATAGCAGGGACACTCAAAGTGACTAATTAATGACAAAAACATTTTTGGCTGGATGCTAAAGCTCGTGGTGCCAGCTCTAAAATCATCTCCAACTCTGAAAGATTAAGATAGAATGTGACGGTCCCCCTCCTGCAGGAGGACCATTGGACATCTGCCTTTGAGAGGCTCTTACTCCTTCCTTTGCCACATGCCATGCTGGCCTTGTCCAAGACTCTCTGTAATTAAACATATATACATAACAAAGTGGATGCTACTGGGCTGCATCCTTCGCTATGGCAATGGGTAAAAGAGCAAACTTTTTGCTTGTCCTGCAGAATAGAGGCTGACTTCCCAGCAGTGCAGGAGTTCTGCTGGCTTTTGTGTGCATCCAGGCAGCGATGGGTGGCATGGAGCTCCACCAGCGCAGCTGAGACCCAAGCAAGCACCTGGTTCCCTGGACACTGGAAGAGGTATGTAATCCTCCTGTCTCTGGTCGTGATTTGCACTTCTCCGTAATGAAATCTGGCCTTAGGTCAGCAATAAGTAGAAGTTTATCATAGGAAATCTAGGAGTTCAAAGGCCTGGAACTCAAACTCCTGCCCTGCCTGCTCTGTGTGCGTGCAAACACACCCCTTTGTAGCCATCCACACACAACACAATGGCTATCCCAGGAGCTTTCCAAGCACACTCGGACCTTGTCACAAGCAGCACTACTTGTACCAAACAGACTCTATTATTATCATTTGTTCGTATATTAGCACGCTGCCTAAGGGCAGATCCCATTCAATAGCATTTGCCTCTTCTGCTGCACAAAAAGAATAGTCCTCAAGTAGGTTTTGATTTTACCCAGATGTTTGCAGAACAGCGCTGTTCACTGAGTGATCTCTCCAAAGAGATGGAGCATCACACACAGGGGCTGACTGGAGAAAAACTGGGAGGCGAAGGAAGCAGATGATGCGTTTTTATGCTGCCTGTTCAAGCAATAGCTGGGTACGTCCTGTATGTGCCTGCCCCAGGGCAAGCTGGCAACAGCCACAGTGAGTCCTTTGGGAAGACGTGGAATCACAGAATCATAAAGGTACCAAAAGAGCTCCAGGATCATCAAACCCAACTGTCAGCCCACCACCACCATGCCCAGTAAATGTGAACCTAAGTGTCATGTCTACGTGATGTGTAGGTTCTTTCTAAAAAAGAAAGAGCCGACCAAGCTGAGGAAGCATCTACATCAGTTGGGAGAAGAACTGAATTACTCACTGGATCTCAAACCTGGGTGCAGATCTGTGCTCTGCCAGCTTGTTTTTGAGGGAGGACCTGGCCTCTTGTCTGTGCCAGATGTCTCTATGTCCTCAGTTTTGTGGTCACACTGTGTGTTGTCCCTGTTTTTCAGTAGTCCTGGTGCATAAGGCAATGTGTACATCTGGGAGCCCGGGTCCACTGTTAATTATCAGTTCCTGGGAAGCACCAAAGAGGGACCCAAACTGCCTGTTCTACTCAACAAATGCTGCAGGCTGGGAGCGTTCCCTGCCTCACTGGGGCTCATGCACAGCACTGGTCTGCAAGAGAGCCAGCAGCACGACCCTGTTCCTGGCACCATCCCATCCTGCTCCCTGCTGTCCTGCTCCATGCCGGCTCCCACGCTAATGCAGAGCCAGCACTGAGTGAATTAACCTAATTAAAGCAGAGAACAGGAGGAGATGTGATGGAGAACAATTATTTCACATTGAATTGAAAAAATCCATTTCAGCACGGGTCCGATGTGTTCCCTTGTGCTGGTTTCCCAGGAACAACTACAGGCATTTCTATTATTACACACTCTATGCAGTCAGGGAATGTGCATCATCTGGCTGAAACCAAAGCCCTCCTCCAGCCATCGCTGTGCTCCGCTCTGCTCTGTGCTCAGGTGGCTCAGAAGCACACCCGTGGCTAAAGCTGCTTGGTGCAGTAAGCTGGAAACTTTCAGAGAGTGAGAAGTTTCACATGGAGAAAACAAATCCCAGTTTGTTTATTGAGCCTAAGACCTTTCATTCGAGGCACGTGGAGTTTGGCAAACTTCAGCCGAACAAATGGAACATTTCTGAGTAGACCGTATGTATGTTTCCCAGGATGTGGATTCTGGAAACAGAAATAACCATCAGCCGTAAAGCAGCCTAAAGCCAGGGTGCCAGAATCTCAGCTGTTGTGATCATTGCTTCCAGCTCAGGATCTGGTGTAGATTCCTTCTCCCGGTGTTGGCTAACAATAGACACACACATGTATGTGTATACGGATATTCTTACCTGGATGAGTTTCAGAGAAGTTGCAGAGGGGACGGCCTGACGTTGTGCCAGGGAAGGTCTGGGTTGGCTGTTAGGAACAATTCCTTCTCCCGAAGAGCGGTGAGGCAGTGGCACAGCTGCCCAGGGAGCGGTGAAGTCACCGTCCTGGAGGTGTTTGGGAACCATGGAGATGTGGCACTGTGGGTCAGTGGGCACAGCGGGGGTGTGCTGGGGTTGGACTGGGTGATCTTAGTGGTTTTTCCCAACCTTCATGATTCTCTGATTCTTGAAACCGTCACTCCCCCGTCAGAGTTTGATAGACTTCTCAGAGAGGCTGTGACTTTGCAAGCACTGAGTCAGGGCCACCACGTGGAGCCTTCGCAGTGCGTAGGTGCAGAACTGGTGCTTCAGAACAAGACGATGGCACAAGCTCTGGGTGGAGTTCTTTGTATGACCTGCTCTTTCCAAAGGATCGTTCTGGGGAGCTATTTCCTCCAAATCAATAAAGTATTTTAAAACTGTCATAGGGTGGAAAGGAAGGAAGGCTACACCAATGGACACGTGGAGGATGAAGCTTAGGTTGACAGATCATCCCAACCTCAGTTTGGCATATGGCAATGTAGTCTCTGGGGGATGTTTTTGTTTGAGGTGCGCTGATTTGTTTATTTCTCTGATTCAGCTGATGCTGCCGTAGCCAAGATCCCTTCATCAATCCTGTTAAGCTGATGAGTAACGCAGTACGGCTTATGGTGGTGGTGAGCTCTAAAAAAAAAAAACAACAAGTAAAAAATGTTTGTATCTGTGCTTTCCAAAGGTCTGATAAAACGCTCGTTGAAAGACAAAGGACGTAATGCTAAATTACAGGGCAGTTATTTCTGGGAAATGGTGGAGCATTGTTGATTTAGCATTAGTAAGCCTTTGTCAAAGACAGCAATTAGCAATGCTACGGCACGTATGTAGGTTTATTTATTCAAAGCAAACAGTGGGAAGTGCTGCTAATATAACTTCAAATGTTAATGTTGGGAAGAGTATATGAGCAGATTAGTAAAATAGAATTATTTATCTGGCTTCACCTTTGTGTTTAAAATGATTTCTCGGGAAAGGGGGGAGGATGAGGTAATGTGTGGGAGACAGTTCTTTTCTTCTCTCTCATATTCATAGAATCGTGGAATCATGGAATGGTTCGGGTTGGAAAGGACCTTCAAGGTCATCTAGTTCCAACCCCCTGCTATAGGCAGGGACACCTCCAACCAGACTACTGTTGCTGGAGTACCAACTCATGAATGCCACTGTGTCTGAGCCATCAGCCAGGTGCAGCCAGAGGAGCGCAAAGGCTGTGGTGAAGCAAATGAAGAAGGTCAGTGCCGCCCCATCCATCCTTGGGTCCTGGAGAATCAGTCTTCTTCCTCTGAAGGGCTCTGGGAACCAGAGAGGCTTCCTGTTGTGCTGTGCTGTTTGTGGACAGGGCAAATTCTGCACATCCGACAACAGGAGAGACAGGTACCAAGGATGGAGACAGCCAAGGTCAGGCTGGACGGGGCTCTGAGCACTGGTGGAGCTGTAGGTGTCCCTGTTCACTGCAGGGTGTTAGACCAGATGGCCTTTAAGGGTCCCTTCCAACTCTAGGGATTCTCTGACTCCATGTAATGGAACTCTTGAATTACCAGACAATGAATGGGGGGCACAGCGGATAATTAATTTGCTCAAGTGCAATCTTGAACACCGGAGAGCATTCTCTCCAAGGTTGGCTGTTTTCTTAAAATACGACTGCCTTTGTAAATCTATGGCTTTGCTGGGTGCATAAACTGAGAGCTCATTTACTTCCTTAATTAATGACACAACCTGTAATTATCCAAAATGTTATGGAAGATCGCCACAGAATGCATTGCAAGCAGCTGTCTGAACACCTGAGCGCTAATAGCTTTTGAAAGGCAAGGTGGATTTTTCACGCCAAAGCAATTTCAATGGGAACATAACCTGGGTGGCCTGCTTCTGTGCTGTGAAACTGTTGCATCATGGAGCCCTGTGTAAATGCAAATGTTGAGTGGCACAGCTGTAATAACACTAAGGAGGCAGGCAGTGACATTTGCGAGGTTACTCAAGCCTCTCTGATAAACTGTCTCCATTTTCCAAGTACCTCTTCCTTTTTTTCCAAGCATATTTGACCTCCTGCGTCAGGAGGGTGCATGGAACACGTGCTCTGCCATGCATATTGTCTTTGTTCTTTCCAAGACATAGGAGGGATGCTCTGAAAGTAATGCCTCCCATGTTGTTATGTTGGCCCACAGCATCAGAGGTGAGTCTCGGTGGGATGGCAGTATAGGCCGAACCTTCTCACCAACACCCCATTGCATGTTGTTGCCCTGTGACAGGTGGCAGCAGAGGGGCAGCCTGACAGAATGGCATCTGATGTGGGAGTGCAGATGAAGCCAGGGGTGGAGCTGAATTCCTCCGTGCAGAAAAAATGGCACCACTGACATTCCTTGATGCTTGCTGAACACTGATGGAGGCCAACAGTGGATGTGAGCACAGTGAGGGATGGGTGGTAAATTTCAGCAGTGGCAGTGGTCACCTCCACTGGTGCAGATGCGTATGAGTGCAGCTTGCAGGCCCTTGTTCATTGCTTGTGAGTGTGCACGGCTAATGGTGGTGACTGCATTGGAACCTGTAGCTGAGAATTTGCTTTATCAAACACTGTCATTGTGCTCTTTGTAGCTCTTGTAGTTTCCATGGCAATAAACAGGAGGCATTACTTTTGGAGCGACCTACCTACAAGACAGAAATATTGCAGCTCCAGGAAAAATACTGAGATGCTACCAGGATATGACCAGCACTGTGCTATGGCTAGAGAAACAGCAGCTGATAGATCAATGATCTAGCCACGGGGCCAGCCTTAGGGCTGTTCCTCTTCCAACCAAGTTCTGCAGGAGGCATTGGCACCTGTAGCTACATCCACCTCAGAGGTCCAGAGAATTAGATGTCTTTTCTTGTCTTTTCTTTCCACCCCAAGGTAAGCGGTACGTGCAAGGTGAAGGTTAATGCATGCACCAAGCTTCAGGACACGTCCTCCCTGCAGTTCCAGCACAGCAGTGGGGACAGAGGTGCCTGCAGGGCAGTGACCAAGTTTTCTTATCACCTTGAGAAGGTGTCATTTTGTGGTGGACCAGGAGCTAACGGGACTCTTGTGGTGTGAACCTCGTGGCAGTCTGTAGGCTACTGTATTTCTCGCAAGAAATACCCCAGGTTCTTGAACGGTTCGACTCTTCCATGGCTGACATTGTCTTGTCTCTATTCCTGCCCTTTTGAAGAGGATGCTCAGCAGCTGTGCTTGGCGTAACCACACCAGCTTCTACTGACAGAAAGCTGCTTTCCTTAAAGATGTTTCTGAGCACGGGAAACACAAAGCAGGCTGCCCAGAGAGCTGTGGGTGCCCCATCCCTGGATGTGCCCAAGGCCAGGTTGGATGGGCCCTGGGCAGCCTGAGCTGATGGGGGGCAGCCAACCCATGGCAGGGGTTGGGGCTGGGAGGGCTTCGAGGTCCCTTCCATCCCAACCATTCTGTGATTAACTCACCATTTTGTTTTGTGTAGATTAGAAAAAAGAATGTGATGTCTAAAAGGAATTTAATTTTCTCTCCTGGTTTTCCTTGCCTAGGCTGGAGTTTTGTTTTCAGGCAATTAGAAGCACAAAAACGTTTGCTGTTAACAGCCAGCATTAATGAATGAGCTAATGGAGAGCAGACTTATCAATTGGCAGTTTAATGCCGGTTGCTTTTAAGTATTTCCTTTGATTTTTTTTTTTCCTGTGTAAGTGAATATTAGTCTGACTTAAAGCAGACTTAATACTGTGTAAGTTTGGAAATGACCAGAGGTAAATCAAATTTAGGTCATTTTTCTTCCGAAGAAGAACTTCCTCTGAGGGATCGAATGCAGTTTAGCTAATCCACTTACAGTCAAGCAGTGACTTAATTCAGATTATTTTCCTAAGTGTGTCTGTCTAGGTAATACGTCGTGCTGCTGTCCAACCTATCCTGCTTTCCTAGGGATGCGGTGGTGTGGCAGCCAGAAGAATTACACCCATTCATGCCAGCTGAGTGCTAGGACCCGAAGCGTGAAAGGTAAATATATACTTGGAGAACTGAAGTCATGGTCTGGGTGAGTTTTTATTCCTTTCTTTTCTGACAGCCAGCAGAAATACAAGGCATTCAGGAAGAAGAGCAGAGTATGCCGGACAAGAGTTTGAAACGTATCCTCACTGTTCCTTCAGCTCCATGGAATACACATAGTCTGGGGGCTGCATGTCCTGGTTGGTGCTGTTGGGATGNAATACAAGGCATTCAGGAAGAAGAGCAGAGTATGCCGGACAAGAGTTTGAAACGTATCCTCACTGTTCCTTCAGCTCCATGGAATACACATAGTCTGGGGGCTGCATGTCCTGGTTGGTGCTGTTGGGATGCCAGCACTGTGCCCACTGCCCACATCCCTCAGTGCCACATCCCCACGGCTCTGGGACACCTCC
>PPHD01005218.1:0-20333 GCA_002909625.1 Bambusicola thoracicus | reverse complement strand
TTCTTGATTTTTTTTTTTTTTCTGTCCTGATTTAGGAGATGCAGTGCAAATGCACAGTTTTTCAGTGTTGTCTTGGTACGTCTGAAGACTGTTGATAACCAGAACTGGGCAAAATCATAGAATCATGGAATATCCTGACTTGGAAGGGATCTGCTAGAATCACTGAATCCAACTGTGTAAGAGTTACTGTTACTGCTTATTTTACCACTGACAGTTTCAGTGGGAAATATTTTTTCCCCTAAGGCTCTAATCCCATCTCTTTGTTACTGTTACTGCTTCCAGGTGTTATGGTTGCTCTCATCAGCAGACTGACAATTTGCAATATCATATAGTCGGGAACAACTCTGAGTCATTGAGGATAATATCTAAAGCACCTACCAGTATTTCTTCCATCTCTGAGATCCTGTGATAACTGTAGTGAGCGTGTGTGTTTTGAGACCTTACTGTTGTCAGCAATGGAATCATTGTGGTATTTCTAAGATCAATTAGCAGTGGAGATTTTCTTCATCTTTTGGAAGGATTTATTGCTAAAACATGGTTTATGGTCATATGGTTTATATGTAGATGAAACAGAAGACAGTATCGCCTGTGCCAAAAGCTCCCAAATCTGAGAATACTGAAATCTGGTGACATCGCCCAAAAACTTAAAATAATTGTTTGGTCTCAACTCTGTGTCCAGCCTTACAGGTATGCACAATGGTAACTTTTCTTCCCAAATCTTGAATTCTTTTTTTGCAAGGGCAATAATTTTTCTCTGTGTTTTTTTGCTGGAAGATGCAATGGAGATTTCATTATCTTCTACTTTGCATTATGAATTATTTGTCATTTTGCATCTGAAATAGCTGCATGCTGGACTTGCACGGAAGTGACCTGTTCTGTTTTGCTTTGCTGTCTCTAGCCCCAGGTGGTGACAGTAAGTGAAAAGTTCTGTAGCTCATTAGTAACACATCCCAGTGTTATTCTGTACCAGTAATTATCCCTGACATAGAGGCTTGCTGTTTGGAAGTGTGTGCCTGTTCTCTGTAGCTTCTGGAATTTACATAGAACATGCTTTCTCCAGAGGCAATACTTCCTATGTTGTGCTCTTTCTCAGAAAGACATAGCTATAAAGTGCCATTATTATTCAAAACAATTTTAAAACAATTTTAAAACAGCTATTCAACACTCAATGCGTGCAACAACGTAACATGTCATTATACTGACTTTAAATACACAGAATGACAGCATGAAGCTCTGCACAGCAAGATCTGCCTGTTGCTGTTGGTAGCTGCTGCCCCATTATTTCTATTTATTGGTTGATCTTGAAGTAAATACTATGCAGAACTGAAGCAGGCTGGAAAGCAGTTGAGATGGTGGAAGTGGAAAACCAGCTAGGAGTGGCTGGTGCAGCACTTCACGCTGTGTAGTGTGACCTCTGTGAGGGGCATCTGGAAGGAGCAACTGCTGCAGCCTGTGGCATCCAGGGATGTGCTATTGAAGTGGGCAGTGGTGGGTGCCCAGCTGGAGTAGCAGCATGGGGTTGCTGCAAGCAAGGCAGAGACCATCAGTGAGGGCTGATTTACAGCCTTCTGACTTGTTTTCTCTCATGCTCCCTCTGCATTCTCCCCTCTGGCTTCCTCTCAAAGTGACAGCAGTTGGTGCTTCCATACTATGTCATACACAGAAGCTGGATAAATCTTGCTGATGCCAGTGATTGCTGGGCAGCAGGCAACACTGTGGGTGTTGGTGGAAGCTGCACAGTATGGAACCCGAACAGAAATTTCTGACATGAACAGCTGTTGAATTGGTTTATATGCTTGTAAATCAGATTTCTAATAACTTTGAAGTAGAAGAGATCTGATGTAGATCTTCCATGCTTTTAAACAATGAGTAAAGTTGTATCCCTGCTGAAGCTGGATATAGCCTGTCTTTCTCATCTGGAGACAACAGTTATTTTCTGAGAATGCACAGACATTAAATGAATAAGGAGGCATAAGCATTATATACCCCTGTGTCACTGTGACTGAGGCCGTAATGTTCATTGTAAGGTGAATTCTCAGTGATATGTGCAGATGAACGATGACACAGGCCTGGGAATCATAGGTGGATGCCTTCATTGAAGACAGGAACTTGAGTTCTCAGAAGAGAAGGAACAAAAAAGTCACCTGAGAGGTTGTGATCCCCAGTCCAGCTCCTTGTGGTTCTCCATCACCTGGCAGCACGGGCTCTGTTTGAAGCAGGCACAGTGCATGTCCTGATGGCTTCTGAAAACCTTGTCTTGCATGATGACGCATGGGGCTGTGTGCTTGCTACAGCAGGAGCAGTGCCATCTGCAGTTGGAGGGACAGAGGCAGTGGGGCTGGATCCAACTGGCTGCTGCAAGTGGTGCTGAGCTTCTCCCAGCTGCTAGCAGGATGGGTTTGTACTGGACTGCCTTTGTTTCATGCCTGTGACATTCCTCATCCTGCTGTACTGGCTGGTAGCAGCCTTGAAGCTGTTCTCACACTGCCATGTAGTCCTTTTCTGACCTATTCTTGGTGCTGTGTGTGTGTCAGAGCAGATTCAGCTCAGTTCTTGAGGATCTGGGTAAGCTGGATTCATGAGTATGGAAAAGGAACTTTCCAGAACTAATTTCCATTAGATAATGGGTTTTTAATGTGGCCTGAA
Organism: Bambusicola thoracicus; assembly: GCA_002909625.1. Classification (NCBI taxonomy): domain Eukaryota; kingdom Metazoa; phylum Chordata; class Aves; order Galliformes; family Phasianidae; genus Bambusicola; species Bambusicola thoracicus. The sequence continues at coordinate 17,687 of PPHD01005218.1, read as the reverse complement.
GAAGGAACCCTTGGAATGATGAAAGCTCTCAGATACCAGTTAGTGTCAGTGATTTAATTCCTGGCATATGCTGTGGACATTGGTTTTGAAGGAGACGTGCATCAGAGAAAATGTTGGGAACATATGTACTTCAGTTTGTGTAGAACAAATGAAGGCAATGACAGAGCCTTTATTTGAGAAATAGGCACAATAGGAAAATATATCAAAAAGGAATTAACTCACCCCTCCCGGTGATATTTTGGAGAAAGGGATGAGCTGAGGAATGTGACCCTCCCCCGTTCGTACTGTCACGCTGCTGGAGAAAAAGGCAGGGGCAAAGGGGAACCCACACAGACTCAGATTGCACAGGAAGTGTTGAGAAGACAGAAGAGGTGGCTCCAGACCAACCCTCCTGCTCCAGCACCCACACACTCATGTAGCCCACGCATTGGTTCAGGCTGTGACCTTTGAATTCCACTACACTTTGGAAATGGCAAAACAGTATCTGTTGAAAGTGACCAGTGGTGTGTTGCTTAGGTGTTTCACCATGCCTTGACAACCAACAGTTTTGTTAGAAAAAATAGGATGGATTTAATGACATGTGCTTTGGTCTGACTGCTACATATGCTTTCTTTACTACTGCCAGTGTGAATAGCTTTTACCCATTTATTGCACTGTTGAATATAACTCAGTTTTTGTAACCTAGCCAGTGTTTAGAGTCTCTGTGTTGTGTGCTGCTTTTAAACCAAATGTCTTAGATTTTTCAGTTTTGCCTCTTGTAAGGCCATGTTATGCCATTGTTACTGGGCAGACTTGAGGCCCATGCTTTTTTTTCTACACTCTTGTGTAGAGATAATAGCAATGTTTTATTTGGAGGTGGGATCAGAGTGGTTTTGGTCATGCATATTCCCTTGAGGCAGTTGTTGAACTTATTTTGTTGCTTACAGAAGAACACGTGCAAACTGTTCTTTGGTAACTGTAGGTCTGAGCTGTGCTTTCCATGCTGTCCTTCCAGAGGAGAGGCACAGTGCCTCAGTGTTCCTGATGCTCTGGAATGGGACCATGTTACGTCAAGCACCGTAGAGCCATCCGCTGTGCAGGCATCGTGTGCTCTCACTGACTGCAGAGGGAACTGGCGAGTTCAGCTGAAGCCCCCAAGTTCAGAAAGTATTATAGAGCCATAGAATCTTTGGTTAGAAAGGGCCTTTAAGGGTCTGTAGTCTGACTCTGCTGCAATGAGCAGGAACATCTGATCTCCTATAACCAGGTGATCTCCCTAGTGGATGAGTGAAAGGCTGTTTACATAGTCTGCCTAGACTTTAGTAAAACCTTTGACACTCTCTCCCATAGTGTTCTGTAGAAGCTGCAACCCGTGGCTTGGCCAGGTACACTCTTCACTGGGTGAAGAACAGGCTGAAGGGCTGGGCCCCGAGGGTGGTGGTGAATGGAATTAAAGCCAGCTGGCAGCCAGTCACAAGTTGTGATCCCCAGGGGTTGGTACTGGGGCCTGTGATGTTGAATATCTTTATTGATGATCTGAACGAGGGTATTGAGTGTGCTTTCAGTAAGACTGCAAATGACACAAAGTTGAGAGGAAACGCTGATCTGCCTGAGGGTAGGAAGGCCCTACAGGGGAATCTGGACAGGCTGGATCAATGGGCTGATTTCAGTGGGACGAGCTTCAACGAGACAGAGTGCCGGGTCCTACACTTTGGTCACAATAACTGCATGCATTGCTACAGGCTTGGGGAAGAGTGGCTAGAAAGCTTTGTGGTGGAAAACGATCCGGGGATGTTAGTTGACAGCTGGCTGAACAAGAGCCAGCAGTGTGTCCTGGTGGCCAAGAAGGCCATTGTGATCGTGGCTTTTATCAGAAGTAGTGTAGTCTGCGGGACTAGGGAAGTGATTGTCCCTCTGTACTCAGCTCTGGTAAGGCCACACTTCGAGTGCCTTGTTCAGTTTTGAGCCCGTCACTGTAAGAAAGACATTGAGGCCCTGGAGTGTGTCCAGAGAAGGGCAACAAAGCTACTGAGGAATCTGGAGAACAAGCCTTGCTGGGGAGTGGCTGGGGGAGCTGGGTTTGTTCAGCTTGGAGAGGAAGAGGCTCAGGAGAGACCTCATCACTCTCTACAATGACCTAAAAGGAGATTGTAGCAAGGTGGGGGTTGGTCTGTTCTCCCAAGTAACTAGTGATAGGACAGGAGGTAATGCCCTCAAGTTGTGCCAGGGAGATTCAGGCTGGAGATTTGGAAAAATTTATTCGCAGAAAGGCATTGGAACAGTCTTCCCAGAGAAGTCATGGAGTCACTATTCCTGGAGGTTTTCAAACAAAGGGTAGATGTGGCACTTAGGGACGTGGTTTCATGGACATGCTTGTGATGGGTTGATGGTTGGGCTACATGATGATCAGAGGACTGGAGCACCTCTCCTACAAAGTAAGGTTGAGGGAGCTGGTCTTCTATTAGCTTGGAGGAGAGAAGACTCTGGGTAGACCACATTGCAGCCTTCCAGTCCTTGAAGGGAGCGTACAAGCTGGATGTGGACAGACTTTTTACATGGTCTAATAGTGATAGGACAAGAGGGAATGGCTTTAAACTAAAAGAGGGGAAATTTAGGTTAGATGTTAGGAAGACATTTTTTACTTAGTGTGGTCAGGCACAGGAAGATGTTGCCCAGAGAAGATGTGGGCAACCTAGTCCCTGGAGGCATTCAAAGCCACGTGGATGAGGCCCTGGACAGCCTGATCTGGTGAGTGACAAACATGTATATGGAAAGGGAGTTGGAACTAGATGATCCTTAACGTCCTAGGGAAGTAATCCTGCCCCTCTACTCAGCACTGGTGAGGCCTCACCTCAAGTATTGTGTTCAGTTTTGGGTACCTCTTTACAGAAAGGACATGGAGGTGCTGGTGCAGGTCCAAAGAAGAGCAGAAGGCTGGTGAAGGGCTTGGAGAATATGCCCTACAAGGAGAGACTGAAGGAACTGGGACTGTTTAGTGTGGGGAAAGGGAGACTGAGGGGAGACGTTATTGCTCTCTTCCAATACCTGAAAGGTGCTTACAGTAAGAGTGGGGTTGGTCTGTTATCACTGGTGCCAGGTGACAGGATGAGGGGAAATGGCCTCAAGTTGCACCAGGGGAGGTTTAGGTTGGATATCTAGAAAACCTTCTTTACAGAAAGGGATGTTAAGCATTGGAATGGGCTCCTAGGGAGGTGGTTGAGTCACCATCCCTGGATGGTGTTTAAAAACCATTTGGATGTGGTTCTAAGGGACATGATTTAGTGGAGGGTTGTTAAAGTTGGGGTAGGATGGTTGGGTTGTGCTTGGACTCGATGATCTTTAAGGTCTTTTCCAACCTGAGCAAATCTATGATTCTAATCTCTTCTATGATCTTAGTGGTCTTTTCCAACCTTAGTGTCGCTATGATTCTATGATTTCATATGAGTAACTTGCCTTCAAATCGAGTTAATTAATTGCACTTCTGATCGCTATGTATGAAGTTAAATCATACTACTACATTACTCAGCATAGCCTGAAGTAATGCTGTGGTCCTATATGCTGACTTTGATTTCCTGTTTTTTAGTTTTATCACTGCCAAGGTTATTTATCTATTGGTCTAACTGCTCTTGATAAAGAGAGCATGGAGTATGGCTACTGAAAGTATCCAGGGATTGTACTGTCTTCCCAAATAACACTGTATTCACTTGATTTGTTCAACCCAGAGAAGAGGAGGCTGCAGGGGGAAGGAGGTCTGATGGCAGCCTACAGCTCCCTCAATGGGAGCAGTGCTGAGCTGTGCTGTCTGGTGACTGCTACAGAAGTCAAGGGAAATGCATGGAGCTGCCAGGGGAGGATCAGGTGAGCATGAAGAAAAGGTTCTGCACCAGAAGGTGGTGTGCATTGAACAGGCTCCCATGCCCAGGCAGTGGGCACAGCCCTAACCTGCTGGAGCATTTGGACATCAGAGGGTTTGAATTTTGGGTGGTCGTGTATGGACTTGATGACCCTTGTGGGTCCCTTCCAACTCGGGATGTTCCATGATTCTGTGATAAGTTCTGACAGCAGCACTTCATTCTCTATTGTTCAGTCACTTCAGATACCAGGCAACACTCTTACTGGGGCACTACAATGTATTCACACAACTGAATCTTTTAGAGCAACTGTTCCAGCAAAATTTGAACAAACTGCAGTTAAACTAAAACCCATCCTATTTCTTCTAGCTAACCAATCAAATCTGATTTAATTAGTTGGAATACACATTCATTATGGATAACAGATTCAAACAAAAATATATGGGAATCTGGTTTAACATTCATAATCAATAATGCATTAAAGATCAGACTTTATTATTTAGTAGTCACTTAACAGTGTCCTACTCTGCTAAAAACAAAACAAAACCTTTTCACCCATACGTAACTGCTTCTTATGTTTGTTTTTTGTTGTTTTTTTTTCACAAAACACAACTCTTTGAATAAGTAAGGAAATAAAAGAAAGCGTAGTTTCATGTAGTGTTTTCAGTGACTAGATATGTAAAGCTGTAAAGCCCATTGGCATGAGAAAGATTAGGTTTGTTGTTGTTTTGTTTTTTCTTTCTTTTTTGCCACTTCAGAGCTAAGGATGCAAGAGTCTGTCCTGCTCTGGGTCTGGCAGTCCCCTAAAGAGCCTATGGCAAGGATTCATGAGGAACAAGATGGTATCTCCTAGGTAAAGCCAAAAGCATCAGGTCTTATCCACCTCCCACTGAATGAGTGCTGCTTGGCTGGCAAAGTACTCGGACTCTGTCTCAGGCACAGGGCCAAGAGACACACTTTGTGGGCTGCCAGGACTGACCATTATTGCCCTTCCTCCACCTCCTTGCCCCTCCACATGCTTTGCAGGGCCCTGACTCTGGTGAGAGACCAGCTACAGCCCCAGCGTCCTCAGAATGCTCTGCCCATGTAACACCTCCCAGCTAACAGAAGTTACCTGAGAAGTTATAAACTCATTTACATTGACAAGATTTCAAGCTTGAGTAGGTTTCAAGCTGAGCCTGAAGGCAATGGAATCATATGCACTGATGCCCACAGCTGCAGTCAGGCTTCTAGGTGGATGCTGCAGGCCCTTCAGAGTTACCTTACAGAAAGCACACTGACACCATTGGCAACTTCACGGGCATGAATTGAGGCCCCCTGCAACACTAGAATGCTGTCAGTGCAGCACAGCAAACAGCCGTGGAGCAGCAGTGTGACAGGCACATAGCTGTGGCCACCAGACTCCCCAGCTGAAATCAGAGCACAGCAATGATGTCACTGGTTCAGGCACTCGGACTGAAGTGGAACTTGCCAGTGCCAGATCACAGGCCAAGTTTCTCCTATGAAGATGAACTCACGAGAGAGAAATTTGGTGTAAGGCCACACCACAGTGGCACATGAGACAAGCAAGCCCACTCTCTCTGTGCTTGGTGAAGCATCAAGTGATGCTTTGGTTATTGCTTGTGGTTTGTCTCTGGTTCAGAAGAGATTACTGCATGTTCTCATTACTTTGTGTAACATGACAAACTTTTTCTGAAGAACCTCAGTGGCTCTTTATAACTTTACATCCTCAATCACTAGTATCAGCTGGGCTGGGAAAATTAATTGGTCTGCAATGACAGCTGCTGGCATGCACACAAGGAAATGCTCTGAATTCCCATAAGAAAAGCATCATGGCTGTACTTTGCAAGACAAGCTCCTACGGAGTTGCTCCATTCTCACCATCTGCTCAAGTAAGAGTTAACCACTGCCCTCAGGTTCCTGAGTTGAAGAATCTAAAAGCAAAAGGCTGTCTGTTGTGCAGAAAGGAGCCAGAAATAAGCCACTAAATATAAACAGCAACTCACTTCAATTCTGCCTGAACTGAAGCTCCCTGAGATTAAGAGATCTTTTCCATTCTCAGCAACCTTTGGATCATCTGCTTTTTATGCAGGCAGTGTGACCATAGCCCAGAATAAACTGGGGCTCAGTATGTGACTGCTTTAATCTACCCAACAATAATCAGCTAAACTTCTTCATGGCACCTAATTATGAATCTCCATCATGAGGTTTTCTGCATATAATGGTGAGGATGTCAAATATATTGCCATACATAATTTTTTACGAACCCTGTGCAGCTTATTCCAGTCTCTGTTTGTGCCCACTGACAAATGCAATAATTTGCATGGTTTTTAGAATCTTTTCAGTAAAATGTGGCCTCTCTTCTCTCCAGTACTTGAAAAATAGCAGAAACTGAGGGAAAACATGCTTTAATTGTTCGTCAGCAAAATTTTGTCTAAATTAAATGGAATTTCCCAGTTACAGGAAACATTTTACTCTTAAGAAAACTTGTTCCCGCTAATAAACTTTCACTTATTATTCTTAGGTTTTTTTCTGTTTGTTTTTGTTCTAGGGGGAAATGGTTTAATCTAGGGGGAAATGGCTTAATTGCAGCTTATGACACATTTTAGCTGTCTGTAAAACACATTATATTTGCCCAGTCTTCCTGAACTGTTGTAAAAATTGAGAACTTCATGCTGTGAAAAATTCATATAGTGAATTCCACGCAGTGGATTTTCCAGTTATATCTCCTGAATGCTGAAACAAAATTTATTCCTGCTTAATATCTGGCAGTGACAGAGATTGTGATTTGTTTTGTGATCAGAGCTCGTCTGCCTTTTTGGGGGCTTCTTTCAGTCCTTCAAGTTACTCTTTCTTGAAATTAAAGTTTTTATTTTATTATCTTTTGCTCTTTTGTTTCTAAATCTACTCATCAAAGCCACAATAAATACAAGATGGGAGGAATATCATAGGAGTTGTCTTTGGTTGCCTATGTGCTCTTCAGGAAGGAGCTCCAGCTGATGACTTAGGGAAGGATCCTGACCAAAGAAAGAAAGGCACAAATTCACCCTGCTATTGGTGTTCTTTAGTCTGTCTTCAGTATGACTACACCACTTCTACATGAAGTTCAGCTGTTAGTTCTTCAAAGACACTTTGCTTTTTCATGTGCTGTTGTTATTACTGAAGATTTTTAAAGGAACACTAAAAATGGGTGAAGATTAAAATATTTGCTATAACCAAGACAAAAGTAAGCAGAATAGTGAAGGTCATGCGTGCATATAAACAGCAAAAAGAATCTGATTGCTTTGATGCAGCTAAAACTAGTTAAAGTCTTGTCTTTTAGAAGGCAAAATACATGTGTGACCAGGGTATGTGGGGAGCTTCCCAAAGACCAGAACTGGTCCTTCTACTTTGCTTTGTTTATGAGCAAAGCTCTCTTCAGCAAGTATTCAAAGACTTTATGAAGACTTTATGAATGTACAGCTGCTCCAGAGGGTCAGGCTGATCCGTGTGGGAGACGATGCAAAGAATCAGTCATGCTCTGAGGATGTTCTCTCTATCACCTGAGGTGACCATCATTTTGCTAAAAACGCTGCTCCAAATCAGAGAGTTGTATGTGTTTTGTGAAGGTGTCTAGAGCCTTAGTTACACTTAGAACTTTCCTTGATCTCACATATTACGCTCTCCATTTTAACCTTCTATAGAACCAAGACACAGATCTGAGTCACAGCGGGATGTGCTTATTGTGTCTAGAGACTCCAAATGCCAAACTCTAGAAATACCGCAGTGACATTTTTCAGCAAGAAGTTCAGCTGAGTTTCCAGTCAGTTGCACACTGAGTGCTTTGGCAATCCAGTGCTTAAAAACAACCCTGCCTTATCCATTAAAGAGGTATTTTTTTTCTGTTTTCAGGTGTGCAACAGGCACCAACATTGTAGTGCATCATTTGGTACCAGAGAAAAGGCTGATGTGAAATGAACTTTGGGCTTACTGCACAGGCCTTATAGGCTAATTAATATTAACTTCTCCTCCTTGGGCAGCATAAAGTTGGAGACATGCTCTGTTTGTTTTTGTGTTGAAGATAACTGAGCGAAGTCTATCAGAACAAAAAATTTCCCAACACAGGGAGATCTTGAACAAAAATCTATCAGTACAAATAAGGTATTTCATATGATACACAAATGGAGATAAAAGCTTAGGTCTATCTAAAACTTGTTTTTTATAGCATCCACCATGAGCATTTTGTGGCAAATAAAAACCAAGTGCTGTAAAAATGGCTTCTAAATCCTATTCACATTAAGTGATCTATATACTCAGAGAAGATCAAAAGGAGGTTCCTTCATGGTGTATGGTGGGTATTTTTATTTTCTTACAAGGGTGGTGATCCACCAACTCTACAGTGGCATGGCTTGCCATTCAGCCCCAGCTGAATTCCTTCCTGATCTCCAAAGAACAGGCACGTGACAGCAGACCAGGACACCAACAGCAGGCTCTGTGGATACAGCATTCTCCATGTGCAGCTCCACACACACCATTTGGAAATAACTCATTGCAGGCACACTAGAATGGGATTAATTTGAAATAGGGTTAGTTCTGTCAGTGCCAGTTTCTGCACAGAAGAGCTCTCCTTTTATGTGTAATTTCTGACTCAGGATCCACTCCAAAAAGTGACTTCCTCAGTAACTTTATAAAGAACTTGTGTATTGCATCTCACTGGGTACCAGATATGCTTACACACACAGCCTGTCTAACTACTAGCTCAGACTTAGGCTGGATCTTTTCTTCTTTCATGCCATCTTAGAGATAAGGGCTTGCAGCTCTCATGGGATCACACTTACACTCTGCTGTTTTAGGGTGTTCAGTAGATGTGCAACTAATCAGCTGCTGCACTGCAGCACCAGCTGAACATTTGGTTTTGATGCTCAGAATGGTGGGAAACTTCAGCAAATCTTATCTCATTACATGAGGCCCTGTATTTTGTTACTCGGGCAAATCCTGGGGCTGAGTCACAGCAGAGCCCAGAAGCTGACCCTCTTTAACATTTCTGTCTATTTTTCCAGAATCTCAAAGAGTTAACTTTGTTAAGTTACAAGGCAATTGTAAAACATGCAGCTTGACTTCTGAACAGCAGAAGCCTGAATAGCAGGCTGCTGAAGTCTGTACCAGTACAAGAAGCGACACGCTGGGCACCATCAGCCACCAGGTGGAGGCCTTCACAACAGATTGGTCCATGGTCCACAGTGATGGCTGCTGGGATGCGGCACACCTGGGCACCCAAGCTGGGTGGTCAGGGTCTCACCTGCAAACTGGTCCCACCATCATGCCAGTGATGGAGATCAGCACTGGAAAGTGCTGCACCTGGTGTTGCTTCCTACTTATAAAATCACTCGCAGTACATCAACAGAATGAGAACAGCACTTTCCTGTTGGAATCATCTCTGCTGCTGGAACCTAGTTATACTTTATTCATAAAGATGCTTAATCTGATATTTGTGTCTTGGAGCTGAGAGACTCCTTTCTGCTTTTGAAAATATCCATTACTATTCTACTGTGTAGATAATAGAATCATAGAATGGCCTGGGTTGAAAAGGACCACAATGACCATCTAGTTCCAACCCCCTGCTATTTGCAGGGTTGCCAACCACCTGACCAGGCTTCCCAGAGTGACATCCAGCCTAGCCTTGAATGCCTCCAGGGATGGGGTATCCATAACCTCCTTGGGCAACCTGTTCCAGTGCGTCCCTATTCCTATTATTTTTCTTTAATTAAAACAAAAACAAACAGAAAAAACAAACAAACAAACAAACAAAAAAACCATGAGGAGGGTGCAAATTAATATAAAACAGAACTGTTAGCCAGAAACTCCTGCACCCAAAATAGATTCATTTGTGGCTTGAAAAAATACACTTAAACCACTTAAACTTGTGTTTCTCCAGTGCTAAAACAGAGGTTATGCTTTATTTTGCTATTCTGAGGGTTATTTAAAAGAATTTTCATTTTTCCTTCAAAGATTTTATTAATTAAATAAATTATTAATAAAATTGCTATTTCCTTTGCCTAATCCTGAATGGAAGCAATAAAACATACCATAAGATGTCACTTCTCTCTGCCCAAACTTCCTTTCTTTTGCCCCTCCATGAACTCTCTAAAATATTTTAGTTGCTCCAAAAATAATTCCTCCTATTTATTTTTATAGAAACCACAACAGATAAAAAGAGCACAATAAAACTCTGATACAGCAATTTCTCAGCTACAAAACACTATTTTTCAACATAATCACCACCACTAACTGTCTATTTTTGCCAGCAATGAAAAAGAGCCTGCATGCCACGTTTGTAAAAATCTGCATGGCCATTTGGAACATGGCTTGTCTTTCACACTGCCACTGCTGAAACACACCACTCACCCCTCACTGCGCTCACATCCACTGTTTGGCCTCCACAGATGTTCAGCAAGCGTCAACAAATATCAGTGTGCCATTTTTTCCACATGGAGGAAATCAGTGACACGCCATTGCTCCACACACACTTCCATGTCAGATGCCATTCTGCCAGAGTGCCCCTCTGCTGCCATCTGTCACATAGCAGCAAAATGTAATGGGATATTGGTGGGAAGGTTCAGCCTCTGCTGCCATCCCACCAACATCCGCCTCTGACATCGTGAGTCAACATAACATCACAGGGGGCATTACTTTCAGAGCAGCCCTTGAACAATCCGTTATGAATTTGACCAACCCTGTTTATAGAAATCTAAAAGGAACATTACAAAATGTAAGAAACAATATTAGCAACACTGAATGGTAAAATATAAATTCGGTGCCTATGGAAGACACTACACTGGCACACTCCTGTTCACCCTACAACAGACATTAGCACAGACCCATCAGGCCCCAACAAACACCAGCAGTTGCTTAGTCAGCTCTTCCACCAAATCCTGGTGGTCAAAGACAGCCAACTAGACACAAGACTTTTTTGTTCTGAGTTGTCCTCCAAGATCTCAGCAGAATTTGAGACTCTATGCAGGTCTTTGCCTGGGGTACTGACTGTAGAGATACATCTGAATTTTTACCACAATAGCAGAATGTAGGAAAGAAATGCGATCCTGAGAGACTGTGCTAGAAAATTCCTTGGTCACTGCCTTGATAATCATCAAACACCTTCCAAAAGTCTGCTGTTTGTTGATTTAAAACAACTTCTTCATTCCAGCAAGTGCATGTTTTCTCCATCACAATGCCAAGTGACATCAAGCCAACGATTCCCATCATTTAGCCAAAAAGAGATGCAGTTTTTTTTCAGCAAAACCCACCTTCTGTGAAACCCTACTGACAGGCACCAACTATATTTTTAGCCTCTAATTCTTTGTTGATGGAGTCATAAGATACTGTCCTATGACTTCTACCAGATGTGACACCAAGCAAACGGTCCAGTAGCTTTCTGGGTCACCTTTTTACTCATTTTAAAAATTGAAAGCATACTGGCAAAACACCAAAGCATTAATAATCTTCCAATTTTCTTCAGGTTTTGTTAAAAGTTAACACCAACAGCCCTGAGGAATTTGAGAAGGCAGCTAATGAAATTAAAAGCTGCTGACTTCAACTTCGAATTGTTTCAATTTGTCCCATTTTTTGCTTATGTTCTGAGTTACATTGTACTTTGGTATTAGCAGAAGGACTTCATGAAGGGCGAAAAAAATGGATTTGATACACTGGTGCTTAATTTTTTGCTTTGACATTGAAGCAACTGTAATTTCACTAACAAGGATTACAAATAGTCTATATATAGGGAGCGGCAGGACATGGTTCTAAATGTAAACTTTAGTGTTAGGTATATCAATGCAATGGATATTAATATTCATTATACTTAATATTTTTCCAGCATCTGGGAAAATGTACAGGGCTAAAGATCTTTGTAGGACTAAAGATTAAGCATATGAAATTTTTAAAAATAATCTTCTTTATGTAGTGGTCTACAAATAGGCTGCCAAAATATGAAACTATAACAATTTGGCCACAAGGGGCTATGAAATATATATTATGTGTAAAATACAAGAGGCATTATTATGCTACAGACTCTAGAAATAATGCTGCAGATTCTTCGGTGCCATCTATTGGCAACTCAGCCATCACACCCACAAGGACAATCTCCTGCCTATGACCCATTATTTCAAGAACAACCCACTGTTCTCCGTGAATAAACTTCACTGTCGCCTGGTGCTATTTAACACACCTGGGAACTGACCAAGCACTCAGAGTTACCAACTCTCATTATATTTTAGAATGTCTTGTATGTCTTCAGTCTTGTATGTCAGAGTTAGATGATCACATAAGAATCAAGATGTTCATAAACAGAAAAGCCAAAATTGTGAAGACCACCTATCTCAAGAACATCTGTGTTGCTCTGAAAAAAAATCAGTCCTACAAAAAAATACCCTCCCTTATCCAGCTAAGAAAAAATGAAAGAAAAGCAGTCACAATTTTTAGAAACAATTTTAACATCTGTATCTCTCGCTTGTTTCTTGAATAGTTAAAATTCATGAATCATGGGACAGAAATGCAACTGTTCCCTCACTGAGTCATAGTCCTCCATCTTGACAGGTTATCTTCAAGGCACCTGCAGCAGAAGACAACAGAGAATGTTTATTTCTGTTCATTTTCTTGTATTTCCCTAGCAGAGGCTGTCATTTCTAATTTTAAAGTCAGGCCAAACATGCTTACAAACAGTAGCCAGAAGAATCTAAACATTTGAATAGGGCCAAGTGTCGGGTCCTGCATTTTGGTCACAACAACCCAAGCAACCCTACAGGCTTGGGGAGGAGTGGCTGAAATTTTCCTGATGGAAAGGGACCTTGGTGTACTGATGGACAGTCAGCTGAATATACGCCAGCAGTGTGCCCAGGTGGCCAAGAAGGCCAATGGCATCCTGCCTTGAATCAGGAATGGTATGGTGAGCAGGACTAGAGAAGTAATCCTGCCCATGTACTTGGCACTGGTGAGGCCTCACCTCAAGTACTGTGTTCAGGCTTGGGCATCTGGTTTTTCATCAAAAGCAAAACACTGTTGTATACAGCTTATGTTGAGGCATTGTCTTCATAAAGCACTCAGTGACTGGATGATCTGAAATATCTCACTTTTGTGGATGCCTCTACAGAATCAACTTGAAAGACATTAAAGCTCTCTAAGACAGAACAGGCCAATGAGGAATCTGCTTGTGTGTGTATTGCCTTGACTGAGCACATCCTGCTGAGAAAGGGCTTCAGTTTCCAGTGCTGCCTTGTGACATTTCACAAATGAAGACATATGTTGATGCTGTGTAGTTTTTTGGATTTATGAGCTGTGGGTTTTACACATCCACTCCCATGCACATCTTCTTACATAAATACCAAACAAATGAACAGGGAAACTGTTAATAAGAAAATAATGGGTGGCCATAGACAAAGCTGCCTGTGCAATTAGGCAGATGGCCTTCTGCAACAGGTAAACTAGTATATTCTTGAATGCTGAGTGTATGCATTTAATAAGCCAAAGGCAAACCTTACTCTTCAAGAGACTGCCTTGTATCAGCAGTCAGACACATGTTTCTACACAACTAATTCACTTCTCTTAACAAGAACGTTACATACAACACACTCTAGTATTCTAAACAAAGCTTTCTTGATATTTGGTTTCATACACATACCATGTATGGAAATCAGAAACTGGAAAAGTCAAGAGCTTCAGTACATACAAAGCTTAGGGTTTCGTTTGATCAGAGGGACAAAAAAAAAAATGAATATTAGATGGAAGCATAAAAGAAAAGAAACAGGGATGATGAACATCTCAGAGGCTGGATATATGGTACATTACAAATTCCTTAGCTGAGGTCGAGTTAGATCTTGCAAATAAAATTAAAATGAAAGGTTTAAAATACAGTTTTAAAATAAAAATCCATAAAAATAAACACACTCAGATATTGGTAGAAGAAATACAGACTATCTGTTCTATCACTGATTCTTAACCTGTGGTTCACTAGTGGTCCCTAGGACATCAACAGTCTCAAAACAAGTACACAGGGCAACAAACTCCCAGGCAGATTTCCAAACTTGTAAGCAAACTAACAAGTACAGTGGAGGTAAGCAGAGGAACAAATGGAATTCTTTATGTTAATCTTTAGACTTTCGTAAGTGTGGAAACACATGAAACACACTCATATTTGTTTGCTTTTTTTCCCGAAATGGCTAGGTAGTTCCTTTTAGAAGGCTTAGCATTTCTTTCTACTGCGTGAGGGTGGAATTGAGGTAGGTTTATGGTAGTGTAGGTAGATCCTCCAAAAGCAAATGAATATTTTTCCTCAGTTAGCAATAGAAAGTGATGACATAGATGGAGCAAAGATGTAGTAAATCTATAGCAATTAGTAGGTTTACAGTATCTCTGAAATGAATTGCATAGTTTGAGATATCATAACAGAAATGAAATTACATTTCAAAATACAGTTGTGTACTTGAGGATATTGAATGTATTAATCTGAAACAAGATGTTCATAAATCGATAGTGTGATCCAATGAAAAAAGAAAAATGCAAACCCAATCTTTGTCATGCTAGAAGCTTTCCATTAGAACCATGCAAGTACTAGTACCATTGTATTCACTGACACTCATTTGAGTGCAATTTTTATCATCTAAACTCACAAAAAGTGTCAAAATGAAAGCAAGCACATAAGAAAGATTGTAAAAGAAATCAACATACCAATGTTATCATCCCTGTTTTTGTCTTATAACCAAAATACAGCATCATACCAGACACTCTGAAGAACAATTAAACCCTTGCTGAAACTAAGACTTTTACATTGGAAATGTTACTAGGGAGCCAACCAGCAGGTCCCAGTTTGGTATTAATGGGACTAGTCATTCAGTGGACTTCTTAAGCGCTGGAGATAATTTTTTTGTGTTCCAATTTGTAACATTTATTTGAATCTGAAAAAGTCTGTAACTTGGACCTGGACTGGAAGTCAAGGCATGCAAACAGCTCAGAACTCTAGACTCCAAGCATTTCAGCAGAAGGAGAATTTCTAAAGCATAGATTTTAACCAGTGTACCTGAGAGACCAGAAGGAGGACTCCTCTGTTCACTCATGTATCAGAATACCATGTTCAGATAGGAGAGTTTTCTTTGCACAGACACTGTGACATTTAAAGAAAGAAAAACAAACAAACAAACAAAAAAATAGTTAATATTTTTCCTCTCATTTCTCCTTTGCTAGGTCCTGCCAGTTAGAATATCTAAGGCATTTTCAACTTTAATGCAAGAAGAATGAACATTTCTCAGTACTCGTTTATCAAATTAAACAGAAAAAGCACAGAGTAAAACAGAATCCCCTTTTAAGAAAGAAAACATATGCTTTTATTCTCAAAGGTTTTTCTGTAGGAGAAAAAAAAAAAATGCCAGGAATTACCTGCAATTAAATACCCTGGCAAGAGCAATGGCCTGACATAGGATGTAAGCATATCACTGGGATTAGATATTAAGTATGAACAATTACAACAATACAACTTTCCTCTTTATTATCCAGATAACTCCCTTATGCAACACAAATCTAAATAAATTCAAAAAGTGTGACTCATACCCATCCACTATGCACTAAACCCAATGGTATGTAGCCCCATTGTTCAAACTTCAATAATTCCATTCAGAGCTATCTTTTGTTCCTCTGCTTTGTCAGTCGACCCACTTCAATACTCACAGAGACTGTTAAATCTATAAAGCTGAATTTTTGCATGGCTCATCTTGTTTCAAAAGCTTATTACACAACATAGCAGTTCTTTCCATGGTGCACACTGATTAAGGGTGGATCCATTGCTGCTTTGTTCAAGTGGGAGTATCACAGTGCTTCAACCAAAGGCCATGTCCAAGTTAACAAGGCTCTCATTCACTGTCCCAGCTGCTACCTAGGCAGTCAGCCTCTGCATGTCATGTACTTCAACTTAGGTTGCTTAAGGAAGATTTCATATTAGTGGAATTAGTATATGATTTAACATCAATATTCTCAGTTGACATAAACATCTTTTGGTAAGGACAGGCTTAAATACTGTTCCAGCACTTTAGAAACAAGTTGCCTTTTCTGTTAAAATAAAAGCTTATTTTGCAAAGAAGTTCCCAGGACAGACTATAGGCCAATGTCTGCAATTCTAGATTTCTGCATACTATTCTCAGCCCTGGACTTTCAGCAAGATATTTAGTTCTTTCATGCTCCAGGTTCCTTATCACTTTGCTGAGGATCGTAAAAACAACTTGAAATTTTAATTAGTATTGTCATGGTATCTCATAAACCAAATCTGTAGTCTTGTACCTCCATGCAAATGCCAATGAAGCATTTCAAGAATGAATTTTCAGATGTTATATTCCCCTGTATAGTACCTATGATACATAAAAGGTTAAAACTATTGGATTTGTTCAGCACTAAGATGAGCAGTCTAACGGGAACTGTTTGCAGCCACCTCAAGGGAATGCTCAGGAGGAATGTGAGGACACTGAGCCAGACCTGGAAGTGTAAAGTGAAACAGAAAGAGGCAAGGGACACGAGCTGAAAGATGGGAAATTCTAGTTACATACAAACAAAATGGTGCAGGCTTAGAGTGCATGAAAGCCCCATTAGTAGAGATCATCAGCCCTAGGCTGGATAAGGCCTTAGTAATGGGACCCAGGTGGAACTGGACACTCTTCAAGCAGCAGCTTTGTCCTCCAGAGGTCCCTTCCAGTCTAAATTATTCTATGAATCAATGAAAATTATTCCTTCATGCTTAGATGAATATTCCAGTAACCAAAAGAGCAGGAAAAGGTAGTTTGTGCCAATATATCATCCCTCTCCTGTCCCCTTTTCTCTCCATTTTTCCTGTATTTTTGCCAAATCCCAAACTCATAACTTTCTCTAGAAACACCCTGAGGGTAACTTCAAAGTTTTTCTTTAACTATGATAATTCTTTACTTTTTACATAGCATAGTTCACTTTCTCATTTCATTTCATTAGGTGGTACTTCAAATATAAAGTTAAGGGGAATCCAGACTTCTTTATTTTTTGCAGACAGCCCATATGAAAGCTGTAGGCCTAAAGATGCTCTGATGATATCCACATACAGTACAAAATGCTTTGATTTGGGCCACTGTGTGTTTTTACACTTATTTATGCTCATTTCTGTTAAGAAGTCCAACTCACACACATTATTGCTACATGCATCATAACTGTTCATTGCCAGTAGAGATATTTTAATTACCTTTTGAACCTGGTTAAACAGTAACACAAATAATTATCAGGACTCACTTCCTTAAGCAGAAGAGAAGACAGATTTGTTCATTCGCTTGCATCAAGGTGTGTCGTTCATTTGATTTTCTAACAGTTTCACTACTTTCAAATGATGCATTTACATTAAAACAACCCCCACTCTCTTTCTCTTTCAAGAACCTTTATCTATTTTATAACCTGTTTCATTTAGAGATCTCAAAACAGTTTAGTCATGAAGACACTGAGCAAAAAAGCAGTCAAAGAGCTTGCCAGTGGCACAATCTGCAGTTCACTGTTAAAACAGAACTTTGAACATCAAATTCCCTGCTGCTCAGCCCACTCCTCTTATACAAGTACCCACCTCAACAGTCAGAAAAAACTTCTGGCTGCTCTTGTCAACCATAGAATCATAGAATGGCCTGGGTTGAAAAGGACCACAATGGCCACCTAGTTTCAACCCCCCTGCCATGTGCAGGGTTGCAAATCACCAGATCAGGCTGCCCAGAGCCACATCCAGCCTGGCCTTGAATGCCTCCAGGGATGGGGCATCCTCAACCTCCTTGGGCAACCTGTTCCAGTGCGTCACCACCCTCTGGGTAAAAAACTTCCTCCTAGTATCTAACCTAAACC
>PPHD01005217.1:3488-26800 GCA_002909625.1 Bambusicola thoracicus | reverse complement strand
ATAACCACAGATATCTTTAATACTCAGGAATGTGCCAGTCAGACTGATGTATCACCAAGCTGTAGTCCTCTCCTTGAAGAGTGAAGGTAGGATGGCCTGTGAGAGAGAGAGTCACCCACTATGGGTTGCTAATGGGACAGTCCTGCTGCAGCAGGCCTACTCTAAATGGCTGAGCCTTTTTGGTTTTAGCTACTTCTGGAAATGATTAATAGGAAGAAGAGGATAAGATGAGAAGTGCTCATTGCAGTATTTGTTGTTTGTTGTTGTTGATTTTGGTGTTTTTTCATGATTCACCCACAGAGTTTTCTCAACTTCTGTGTGAAACCAAAGTGGCCAGTGCAGCATACTGTATGGAATAGTTGCTGAGATCCTCTGGCCAAGCCTGGTGTGAAGACATGGCAGCACCAGCAGCAGGGCCATCAAGGGCCATGGGATGCATGGGATGCAGGTGACAGCCAGGGAAGCCAGAAGAGGTATCCATGGAGAGTTGCTTTTCAAGATCAACATCTACATCTTGCAGAACTATCTTTCAGAAGGAGAGTGAAACCTGGTAAATGTGGTTTGGAACACAAAGCAAAGAAATGAGAACTTGAGAGTTGTTCAAAAGAACAATTATGTGGCCCTGAAAAATTATACTGTGTTTTGTCTTACTGATCCAGAAACCTGAGATGTTCCCAGGGTCTCAGGGCAGGCTCTGCCATCCTCTGTACTTCCAGGCCAGGATAGACAGTGTCATCAGTAACGACTGTCTCTGCAACTCCCACCAGCTGCCAGGAAGCACAACATAGACACAATGCCATACAACACCTTGAATGTTAGATTATTATTTTCCATGTATATAAGCCATACCGGTGTATGTCTTTGTGTTCTGCGTGTATGTACATAGGTGTGTTTTTTCACCCATTTTAACAGCTGTGAACATAGATATGTATGGAACAAGATGGAAACACACAGGATTATGTTTCTTGCAAGTCCCTTAAATATGCAGCAGCACACCAAAGATAATTTTGTCTTTTAGGATGAAAAGTGGAGGTGACTTAAGGGAAAAGTTCTAGAAAACTTTAAACAAGGTTGCTTTTTTTTTTTTTTTTTTTTTTTTTGGTATTTGTATTTGTTTCATGAATACTGTCCCCAAAATAGATTCTTTCCTTAAGGTACATTGACCGTTATGAAATCACATAATGAAAAAGTATACTCATAATCAATACTTACACTTCTTAACCTATAGGAATGTCCTTAGCTATTGGAGGAACTCATAACTTATAAACAAATAACAGCTTCAAAGAACAGAATAAAGCATGGGTGCCCAAACTTTTGTCTTTCCTGGACCTGAATGAAGAGGAATTATCTTGGGCTGTGTGTAAAATATGTAATATAGTTAATGTAAGTAGGTAACAAAAATTAGTTGTTTTCTTTTTTGTAATATATATTTTCTTTTTTACTGAAAAAAAAAAAAAAAAAAAAAAAGAGAAACAAAGCATCAAACTAGTAGGGTATTTGACCTTGTTTTTGTGAAATTAATGCATCAAAGTCTGGTTTGATGGAAGTGTTTGCAATTCTTACTGAGTTTTCAAGGTGCTCATCAGTTATTTTTTGATGAAATTTTGCTCCTCTTGCACTTCATCCTTGAGAATAGTTGCTCACAAATGTATATACTGCCAAAAATGCGTTCTACTACTGTATAAGGTATGAATGTGAAGTGAGGGATAATTTTCTCTGGTAAGATAGGTCTTACAAAACTCTAGTGAAAAGACATGATCAAATTTTTAAGTTGAATATCTGATTGCAACTCTATGCATTCCATTTGAAAATTTGTAGGTAATGTATTTGTCGACTGAAAATGGAGTCACAGATATACACAAAAATTGATTATATTCTCTTCAATCTTGAAACCTGTTCTCAAAGTCCATTATCAAGACAGAAATCAAGGCTGCCTGTTTGCATTGTTCAAAAGGCTGTGTTCAGCCAAAGTATCAAAAATGTATAAAATTATTTGCCATATCTTGAGTTAGCATTGTACTGTGCCTTCCCCCTGACCTGGGTTCAGCTGAGACAGCATTAATAGCACACTGATATTTGTTTTTTGCTAAGTGATGCATGTGTGCCCAGATCTTGGCTGGACCACTCAGAAGGGAAGAGCCACCACCATGATAGTGTGGGGCAGGGGGCAGGCTGCAGTAGGAGCTCTCCTGGGACTCATGTGGCCAGTGGGTTAGACATGCTTGGAATAAAGCATTTGCATACTTGATGGAAAATTGAAGCTAAAAGATCAAATAATCATAGAACCATTAAGGTTGTAAAAGACCTACAGAATCATCTAGTCCAACTGTCACCCCTTCACCACCATACCCACTGAATCTTGTCCCTCAGTGCCACATCTACTTCTTTCTTGAAAACTTCCAGGGACGAGGACTCCATCACCTCCCTGGGCAGTCTGTTCCAGTGCACCACCACACTTCTGGAGAAGAAATCATTCCTAATGTTCTCCTGGCACAACGTAAGGCCATTATGTCTCATCCTATCACTGTTATTACCCAGGAGAAGAGGTCTATCCCCATCTCACCACAACCCACTTTCAGGTCATTGTAGAGAGTGATTAGGTCTCCCTGGATCCTTCTCTTCTCCAGACTAAAAAATGTCAGTTTTCTCAGCTACTTCTTTTAAGACTTGTGTTCAAGATCCTTCACCAGCTTTGTTGCCAGCTTTCAGCTCCCTGGACATGCTCCAGGGCCTTGATGTCTTTCTTGTAGTGAGAGGGCCAAAACTAAACACAGTACTTGAGGTGCAGCCTCACCAGTGCCAAGTACAGGGGAATGATCACCTTGTTAGTACATTATTTCTCATATAATCCAGGATACCACTGGACTTTTTGGCCACCTGTACAGACTACTTGTTCATGTTCAGCTGGCTGTTGACTAATATCCTTGTATCTTTTTTGTCTGTGCAGCTTGCCAACCAATCTTTCCCAAGCCTGTAGCATTGTGTGGGATTGTTGTGATCAAAGAGCAGAACCTGGCACCTGGTCTTGTTGAAGCTCATCCTGTTGGTCTCAGCTCAGAGATCCAGCCTGACTTGATCCCTCTGTAGGGTCTTCCTATCCTTGGGCAGATCAAAACTTCCTCCCAACATGGCGTTATCTCAAAACTCACTGAGGGTGCACTTAGTTCCCCCATCCAGATCATCAATAAAGTTACTAAACAGAACAGGCCCAATACTAACCCCTGAAGAATACCACTAGTGACTGGTTGCCAAATGGATTTAACTCCATTCACCTCCACTCTGGCCCAAGCCATCCAGACAGATTTTTACCCAGTGATGATTACACCTATCCAAACCATGGTCTGCCAGCTACTGCAGAACAATACCGCAGAGATAGTCAAAGGCTTTGCTGAAGTCTAGGCAGACTTCTTCCACAGCCTTTCCTTAGTCCACCAGATGGATCACGTGATCATAGATAGAGATGAGGTTGGTCAAACAGGAGCTGCTTTTCATGAACCCATGATGACTAGGTTTGATCCCCTGGTTGTTCTACATGTCACATGATTGCACTCAAGATGATCTGCTGCATGATCTCCTGTGACACTGAGGTCAGACTGACAGGCCCCTAGTTCCCCTGACCCTCCTTCCAGCCCTTCTTGTAGACAAACATCACAATGGCAAGACACCAATCATCTGGTATATATTCTTTCCCATTTTGGATGTCTGCACTATTGATACCTACAATACAGGTTTAAAGGAGCACATGTGGTTCTTTTATCCATCTTTTCTAGAACAGTAAGATTTAGAAAAAAAACATTTAATTTTTAATTATTTTTTTTACCTGCATTTATTTTGAACACTCTAGGAGAATGAATTATATAGAAATGATCATGTAACTCTCTCCCCTGACCTGTCAAGATAAGACTAATGGATGTAGCTTTGAAAGACTCACTCAGTTTTGCAAGACTTAGTAGTGAGTAACTGTTTCTTATCAGCAGGAAGATGAAACCTGCGGTAGTAAATATGATTTCGTGTGAGTGTGGTTTGCCAAATTAGATTCTTGGCTACATGGAGACACTTAGATGTATCAGGATGAAATCACTGGAGGTGTAGAATCAATGAATGCATAGTAAGACATACTCATTCTAAGTTTAATGTGGCTTTAATTTACTGCATTTTAATCATTTTCCCTTTCTTCCTGAAACTTGTACCTTGAAACATGAAAATTATCATATTGCTAAAGTGCTTTGACACTCTTCTCCAATAAGCTTGTCAAATTTAAAGCTTAAGTCTGCAGGTTTAATGTTGAAAGCTTTTATTTTGAAGTGCATTTTGGAAGACTCTAATACGGTAACACAAAATAATAGAATGGTTTAGTGTCCCATTTGGTAGGTGACTTTCACTCCAGAAAACAGTCCCTCAAGAGACTGTGCAGCAAACTGCTTTTTGGTAATAAAATGTTTACCTCCTGTTAGAATTACTGGGAAGGAGGTAACTGTAATACATAAAATTCACAGACAATTTCAGTTTTCAGTAATCTGCTACTCTTTGTTCTATCCACACAGTGCTCACTTGTGCTACAATAAATATGAAGTACTTAAATAGTAAATTCTTTGCCAGAAAGAAATAATATGGATTTGAGCTGGTGTAGAGTAGCAGATAATAGCTCAACTTTGAGCCTTGCCAGCCCCCAGTCTAGACTATTTTGGTATCTGGTTTTGAGTAATCACTGTTTTCATCTCAGCCTTTTTATTAGTGTTATCTCTTGGCATACAGTGAAAATATTGCCCCTATATATTATAGAATGAAAAAGTAGTGAAAATCTTTTCCAGAAAGTAAAGATCTTGTCAAAGATGCATCTAGGTAGGACCCTTGTTTCACACTAAGGGCTTAGACAGAGCATGATCTATGTGAGCACATCAGTTTCTCTCATTCTTTTCCTCAATTAGTAAATTGAGAATTTTGTCTGATTAAGAGCATAGTCATTTAATATTAACTATTTATTCTGTGGTGGCTCAGCATATTTCTTCATCTGTATATCTAACTTTAAAAGGATGTAACCTCTATTTTCCTGGCAATGAGCTCATTTCTAATTTTCAGCTAAGGCTCTTCATTTGGCCACCATGGTGACTGATTTGATGAGACCTCTGAATTTACAACTTCTTCTGATATTCAATCCGTGTGCCTTAGAAAGCTAAGGTACAAAAGGGAAGAAAAGGTGCATGGAAGTAAAAAACAAGTTCATGGGTGGATTTTATATGACAAGCAAAGTACACAGAATTGTCTCAAAAGCTTTGGCTTGCATGAATGCTGAAACAAATCTGGGATGTAGCAAGCTGGAAAGGCTATCTTTTTTTTTCACTTTTATTTTGGCTTAGTGGGGGGATCATTGGAAAAAAGCCCCTAGAAAGGGATAAGTGGGGAACTTAGACTGATACATGTTAGGCAATGGTTACATATCAAGCAAAAATACACTTTCATAAATGATGCAATTTTGGAAATGAGAGTGTTATAAAAGACATAAAAGTTTCATCATGTTTTACATAACATTACGTTTCTCACATGACACAAACAAAAAGCTTTAGACAACCTTGAGCTTTGGAAACCTGCTATGATTTGGATTCTATAAAGTTCTTTGAAGCCCCTATGTCTCTTCCACATCATTATTTTTAGAGTTCCCTTATTTTTTTTCCCTAGATGAAGACATTTTAAACACACAGAGAAAAAAAATATATAGTGACAAAAAACCCACAACAAACAAAGATTCTAAAGCCCTTCTTCAGAATACTCTCAGAAAGTAAGGAACTGTGCCTCCAGTCCAAATACTTGAATAATTCCTCAGAACTTACG
Source organism: Bambusicola thoracicus (assembly GCA_002909625.1). Lineage (NCBI taxonomy): Eukaryota > Metazoa > Chordata > Aves > Galliformes > Phasianidae > Bambusicola > Bambusicola thoracicus. The sequence continues at coordinate 20,971 of PPHD01005217.1, read as the reverse complement.
CATGTCCTCAAGGTTTATTGTCAGTGATTAAAATAAAAAAAAAGATCTTTAGTGTAGTTCTTAGGGGTGGAGTTAATGCTCCATCTCAGTATTTCCTCAAATGTCTTTGATTGCACATTCCATAATAGAGCATAAAGTGCTATGGCATTGTTGTTTGTTTGTTTGTTTTATAATTTAGTTTGGAACTTCTTCATGTTTTCCATTATTTTATTATTATAATAATTTATTTATTTATTTACCTTGTTGCTCCTATATTCTTGTAATGGCACATAAGAAGGTGCTTAAAGGTCTTCTTGAATGTGGCATTGCAGAGCGCATAACAAGCAGGGTTGATGGTGCTGTTGATGTAACAGAGCCAATAACCTATGGTCCATACAGTACCAGGGATGCAGGATGCACAGAAGCTGTTGATGAGCACCATAACGTTGTATGGGGTCCAGGTGATGATGAAGGCTAGGAGGATGGCTAGAATGGTCCTTGTCACTTTTTTCTCTCTCGAAGGTGGTGGTTTCTTTTTGGCTGGCTGCTTCGTCATCTTGACTATTTTCCGGGCTACACTATTCTGCTTCTCATCCCCATTGGTGCCTACAATCTCCACAGTAGTGTTGGTGGGAGCACAGCAGTCACCCTTTTGGGACTTGGTTACTATCCTGATGCACGTCAGCTTGGAGTTCTCTACTTTGAGATGGTCTTGAGAGGCAGAAGTCTGGCTGGTATCTTTAGCAGCTTCATCCTCTTTTGTATTGGAAGGGACAACACTCACTGAGGTGGAGTCATTGGAGCTGTCCTTCTCCTCCCCTTGAACACAGTTTTCCATCACACTCTCTCCAGTGGTTTTTCCATTCTGAACTTTGTTATGTTCCAACCCGTCTGAACTAGTTGGGATGTTGTTGTTGTTTGGTTTCACTATTTTACCTTGGACAAGGCTGGGGGAAACTGGATCCTGGTTTTGGGCAGCTTCCTTTTTCCCTTTCTTTATCCGACTCTTGCTGGCTCGAGAGATTTGCCAGTAAAGAACAGTCATGATTATAACAGGTAAATAGAAAGCTGCAATGGCAGTGCCAAAAGTGACAGCAGGATTGGAAAAAAACTGGATGTAGCAATCCTTGTCAGGAACAGTCCTTCCCCCTACAATGAACTGCCAGAAGAGAATTGCAGGGGCCCACAGGATGAAGGAGAGAACCCATGCAGCTGCAATCATCATGCCTGCCATCTTAGTGGTCCGCTTTACAGGGTATGTCAGAGGCTTGGTGACACAAAAGTATCTGTCAAAGCTGATGATAAGGAGGTTCATCACAGAGGCATTGCTGACCACATAATCGAGAGCCAGCCAGAGGTCACATACCACAGGCCCCAAGGGCCAGTAGCCTATCACAGTGTAGAGGGTATATAGGTTCATGGAAAAGATACCTATGATCAAGTCAGCACAGGCCAAGCTGAACAGGAAATAGTTGTTGACAGTCTGCAGGTGTCTGTTGACTTTGATTGACACCATGACCAGGATGTTCCCAATTATGGTAACTAAGCTGAGAGACCCTGCCACCAAGACGATGAAGACCACCTCAATAGTTTTATATGGGCTCTCCAGAGCTATTACATTTTCAGAGGAAGAGTTTATGTACGTTGAGTTATTCATTTCTGTGCTGCTAACAAGATACTCAATTATCACTTAAGCCTGCAGAGGAAAGAAAAAACATATACCATTATGAAATTAGTCCCTTTACTTTTAGGAAATGGATTCCTGAAAAGCTACTTGGAAAGAATTTAAAGCTAGAAGACTGAGTGCAGAAGAATCATTCAATTCATGCTAATGTAAACCCCCTTAAAATGTATAATATTCCCTTAGGAGTAACATAGCAATAAGGTTATCTTAAATACATGATAAAGATACTACATTTGAACCCAAATTTAGATTTTTTTATCTTCTCCATTTCTGTCTTTGACCAGCAACTGTATGTTGATTCCTTCCCTTTTAACACTTTCAAATGCTCCTGGGAGTGTGTCATTCTTATAACTCAGGGTGAGGAAGTTAATTACCATGAGCTGGATCATGACAAAGTGATTTATGTCTCCTTTTCTTCATGTTCCTGATGGGTATGCTTCTGTAAAGTTTATGGAGCAAGTTTGTGTCATCTTTTCCTCTACTTTTCTTAAACTGCTGTTTCTTTTTCTTTTCTTTGTGTGTGTGTGTGTGTCAGCATTTGTAAAGATTTTGCCCTTAAGGCAATAAAATTGGTAGACTCACCTCAGCTCTGTCTCTAGGTTTCTCATTAGATATATATAAATTAATCTTTTCTTTTTTAATTTCAATAAAATCAAAACAATTTTATACATTCAGTTAACTATTTGTGCCTGGAAAATGTTGGGTTTGTTTGTTTGTTTGTGTGTGTGTTTGTTGTTTTCTTTAAACATGGTGTGCTCTCTTGATGCTCACTTGCTTGTACTTCACTCATCATAATTTTTTTCAGATCACAATATTTTTAATCTATATTGCATAAAACTATGACAGAAGATATGAAATGGGTAGCAGGAAAACTATAAAAAAATAAACAGATAAAAATCACTTCTGTTCAACTATAACAACTATTTTTTGCTATGTATACCTATCGGCAGTACTCAATAAACATTAATTAAAACACTACCAATATATATTTTCTAGAAGACGAACAAACAGCACATGCTTTTGCCTTAAGGATATGTACTATCCTTTTGTGCATCCCCTGGAAATCAATAGAATGTGCTGGAATTGTACAGCCAGTCTCTGAGCTTGAGCTCTCATTATTTATGAGCTGTGCTCAAGGGATTATTGAGGCATGAAGGCCAGATGTGACAGAGAAGTTAGATTGTTTCTAATTGGAATATTTTCTTTTTTTTTTTTTTTCTTCTCCCACTCTTCCACTCAAAATGCACCACTTCTTTAAGACAGAGCTTCTAGAATTGGAGATTTGGGCAAAGGAAGGTAGAAAAAATCAGTTATGTTTGAACCTTTTATATTTCAAGGGTAACTAATCCTTCTCTGGCTCCTATAACAAAGCTGTTGATGCACAGAAATATATAACCCATGTCACTTAAACAAAGCAATGCATTTTCATTGTCATTTTAGCACTATTTTCTTTCAGATGCGGAAGGAAGAAGGTGATGTCAAATGTCAGCACAGTAGCAAAAGCCCTTCTGACCTCCCAGAAAAATAAGCAAGTTTGTCTCTGTGGAAAAGTCAAGTTGCTAAACCAGGGTGAAGACTCTGTCTGAGGTGACTTTGTAATCTGGTAATTTATACTTAAAGAAATACATCTGGCAGAAGATGGGGCTCATCTTTTAAAAGATTTGTTTACCATTTCCCTGATAAAGTGCACACATGGATAAACAGAGGATTGTAGGGCTAGACAGATATTTTTTCTTACTAGCTGTTCACAGGTATAGCCCTAAAATCCTTGGGATGAGTTTCAAGAAAACAAAGCTGTGAGAATAAATGCTTTAATTAAATACGTGTTTTGTATGCTAAGAATAGGACAAAGGGAGTATAATAGGCATGATATCCTGTGGAAAAATAAATAAATAAATAAATAAATAGGAGAGTGGCCCAGAAATCTTTAGTCTACTGAACTGTCATTTCAGTAATTCATGGTGTGCTTTTCTCCCAGGGACCCCAGCTGAGCAGCTGACTGTCCAACTAGATATGCAAGATATCGTATTTTTGGGACTTCTTCCAAGTAGAGTTATGAACATTCTTGACAGAATGAATTTTTGATGAAAAGATGAACTAACTCACAAAGATGTATTGATTTAAAAAAAAATTCAGGTGAAAAGTGTTTGTTATCCAGGGCGCTGCAGCTACCTCTGGTGACCAAGAGGGAGAGAGGGAGCAAGAGAGATTGGGAAAAGAAAGGAAGAGGGTGAGAGAGAATCAGAGAGGAAAACTTTATGCTTTATAATAAGAAAACAGATGTTTCTGTACAATAACATTGTGACAAAATGTTCAGACTTTTGTTTTTATTCCACTGGAGAACTAAAATTCGTTTTAAAACCTTGAAACTTGTGAAACTGAATTACTGCCTCCCAGCTGACTTTATTCCTGAGTATTTTCTGATGATTTTGTTCCATTTACAGTGGAAATACTGGACATTCCCCTGATTTTATTATCTGGGGTGCTGGGAAATAAACGAAACCAAGAAGCTAGTTTTACCTGATAGGAATAGGATTTCACTGTGTTCCTTTGAATGGAAGCAAAGCAGAGGAGTGCCTTTCCCACTGATTTCCCTTTACACAAAGCTCTCCTGCTGTGAGGAAGCTGATAGTTCTGCATTGCAAATTATGTTAACTACTATATCTTTCCAAGGGATAGAAAAACATATGGAGAATTCTGCTGTCACATACCCCAGCAAAATCTGTTTTTTTATGAATATGTTTCCAACCTGAACCACATTTTCCTGTGTGTGTTGATGAGAAGGTACAGGAATGCAGAAGAGTTTGATTGAAATTGATATATCTCATCACTGCTGATAGAACTGCTATTTTACATATATGAACAGAAATAAGGGTATTTCAGCTTTGTAATCCGAAGCATTCTGAATTTGCTGTACTGTCTCTTGCTGAGCCCAGTAGGGTTTGAATCATGCCCATAGGGAGGTTGCTCTTCCTTACTGGGACCACTTACTCCATTAGAACAGGATTGCCCATGGACTACTTTTATTTTTGTCAAGCCACGGAGCCCCTCTCTCTTGCAGGAGAGGGAGTTTTTATGGGAACAGATGTTACTCATCAGGCAGACCTACGGACAGAGGCGTTTTAAGGTAATATGACCTTCCATTATGAGAAGTACCAGATCTTGCTCTTGAGCAGAGACCTCTTCTACAAGCCCATGGGTATTTGTGTGAGCTGCACAGTATGGCACTGACTCCCATGGGCTACCATAATTTATCCTTGTATATGAAGCGCATTCTTGCTGAACAGAGAATAGCCAGAAAAGGTAAGAAATTTCTCCTGCAACCTGAAAAACACCCGAGTTCATTTTCTGAAATATATTTTAAAATATATGACCTTGTGAAATATAAACAGTATAATCACTGTGTGGATAATGTACAAGTCTGAGAAATATAAATACAATATAAATATAAAAAAACTGTTTGATCTTTGGTAAGTGGTTGAGAAACATTTTCAGTGCAGTAGTTTTTCCTCTCTTGGGAGTTATTTTGCACTGCTGAAAATCATTCTTTACCTTTCTGTTGATCATAGGTGTTGGGGGTAGAATAGGGAAATTAGTTGAGTTACACAGTATGTTAACTTTTGCCATGGTTTCATGCCAGGTCTTTTTGTAGTGGGTGGTAGCCAGGTTAGTCAGCAGCAGGGCACTGGTGGGTTGACCTGAGCCCCTATCACCACTCAGAAGGAGAAACTCAACCAAGGCTGGAGTGAACTTTCACAGAGCATGTTGTCAGCCACGGTCTGTTTCTCAGTATTTCATGTATCTTCCTAGAAGTTTTTGGGAATGACGAAACAGAGGTCTGGTGTGTAAGTTCATCCCTGCAAACCATTTCATTGGAAAGTGGAACTATTCTGAGGGTAAGAAAGCGAAATTATGTAATTGAGGGTATTCATCTTAGAAATAGGAGGGCAAAGGGAAGTGGTAAGGGCTGGATATCAACCTTAGGATAATGATCTTCCAACAGAAGTTATTTATCAATTACATTCTGCTGACTCTGTTTTCCATTTGCCCTGACAGGATCTGATACCTTCAGAAATCATTACAATTTTTGCACTGAGAACAAATCATTAACATCTGTCACAAAACAGACTATGGAAATGTTTACACTCAAAAAAAAAAAAAAGACTGATATGCCATGCCTGTCAAATTTTGTTAAACAAATCCTTCCTTTGTACTGTATATATTGCCAAGTTAAATGTGGTAAGGATTTAATGGTTTCTTTCAATCCTCTGAAACTGTAAAAGGTCAAGAGATGAAAGAGGAAGCAAATAATCTACACCTGAAATTGATACTGTTGATTTAAATAAGAATACCCAGCAATCTATGTACATAGCTACTCTGAGTACTTTTCAGATTTCAATGCTCAAACAAAGATATACTTTTCTAACTTTTATTTGTCTTTGATCCAGTTCCTCTCCAGTACAAACCTACGCGAAATGGATTTCATTTTTGCTGTAGCAAAAATAAAATTATATTTTTTCCTAAATTGAATTTCATCCTGAACAGCACTGGTCTTGATTCTAAATTCATTTCTGGCACCATTTAATACAATACTGTGAAAAAAGAGGAAAACAAAAACCCCAAGCCTCTGACAAATACACTGCACATTTGTCAGATTTTATTATAGACTTCAAGAGAGATGATAGACATTTTCTGGGCTTTTGATAAAAAAAAAAAAAAAAGATATTTCAGAAAATATCTTGAATATGAGAAGACTAAAATCTTCACTGTATGTGTTTTCTTCTGCCACCTATCTGCGACTAAAACCATCTCTGCAAAATGCTACTGCTTCTATGTGATCCATTCTTCTTATTTTCACACGTTTGTTTTTCTAAATCAACACATGTCCTACAAAAAATAATACTCTTCAGGACTGCCTAGATCTGCTTTTCCCCATCTCATCATTAAGGATATCTGAAAGCAAAATAAACAGTTCATGCACAAATCTTGAAACAGTGCCATAGAGCATTAACAAAAGCAAACTAGCACTGTGCCACTAACAAGTAAAATAAAGCAATAATAATAATAATAAAAGCAGCAAGGAATTGTATATGAGTAGATGACTCTCCTGGCATCAGCATTACTGCCTCAGTGCTATTCCTAGGACCTGAGGATTTATACTGTTCTTAAACACATCTTGCTCAATACTTTTCCCTTAGTCTAAAACTGGTGAACATACTATGAGCCCAACTAGCCTGTATTCAAAATTTCACATTGAAAAATACAGGCAGTATATACAACCTGTCTTGTATCAGATAACAAAAAGAAGCAGTTTTTCCTCAAAGTTTTGGATAATTATGTATTTCTACTAGATTGGTACTGTTGTTTTTACTAGTGTGCCGATAGACTCTTACTAGTGCAATTACTCTTATTTTTCTGCATGCACAGCTTTGACTGTAGATATGGCTTTGTTTTTCAGGATCTGGCTTATCAAGAGAGTATTTGTATCCCATCCTTGGGCAACTGACAATACTCCAATTTAAACTCTGCTTCTGTATACGCTGTGCAAACTTGAAAAATATACTCAATGGGCATAGTATTACCTAACTGATTTTCATTGGGAAAAAAAAAAAAAAAGTATTTTTGCTTTCTGAACTAGAAGAGATGCCTTCACTCATGTGTCTTCTCGTCCTTGCTAGGATTTTATATAAATAATCCTTGGTCACAAAGAAAGCAAATAAGCAAGACTTGTGTCAAAGATATGGCAAGGCTTTTATCTGTGCTGTGGTGGAACCATAACAAAGTACACACATATGATACAGTCATCCATATAGTAAGAGGAATGGAATATGATAGTAATTCCCTCTAAGTCCCCCCCCTGCAATACTCTGCAGCTCAGCTTGGAAGAATATTTACACACTAGAGGGAATTTGCATTATGACAATTGGAAAAGACAGTCTTTGCCCTCTGCACTGCAGAGACAGTAAATAGTTCAGGTCCTTTTAGCTTTGGAAAGCTAGAAAGAGTAGAATAGCCTTTTGTTTTCTTTTGCAAATCAGCTGCAGAGTTGGGACTGGAAATGTAGTTGCTATAATCAATATAATTCTATAACCCAGAAATGAGAGAATGAAATCATTGCATATGAAATAGAAAAGGATGTGGTTATTAAGGGGAAAGGAAGCAGCTACTGCTGTTATCCTCAAGCACTCAACATTGACTGGTTTCTTTGGCATTTCACCTGACATTTACACCAGCTGAAAGTACCGGATCCTGGAAAATAAGGCTGACACCTCAGTGCATCCAAGTGGATGTCAGTCGTCCTGCGCGCATGTCCAAGGCAGAGTAAGGAATGAAAACATAAATGAAGAAAAAGAATAGGAAAACTTATTGTGAGCATTATTAATATTAGTTATCAAGCTCCTTTAGAGGGTTAGACACAGAAGCAGAAGCTCCTGAAAAGCTACCAGATGTCATGTCAACTGAGGATGGGACAAATATTGTAGGAATCTCATAATATGTAATGCTGCTCTGTGGAAAAATACAAGATATTGTTGTGTCACAACGAACCATTCCTAAAGGCTATTTTTAATTCCTCTCTGTACTATATCCATGTACAGCCTAATCTACATCCCCAGTGCACACTGCCAATTAACTACAGTACTGGGGTTCCGAAGTTAAAGAGAGCATTCAAAGTGTTTCTGCAGCTGCAGACAGCAATAGTTCTTTAATAGAAATTTTAAATATAAGGAGTACAGAGCTAAAACTGTGAAATATTCTGCAGAGACTTAGATACGCAACACCTATTATAATAAATGGGGAAATGGACAACAGGAATGCAAGTTAAGAGATCTTAGAGATTTTAGACATCTTAATTTATCAGATGGAATAATGTATAGATTTGGGAAAATGTTACTTAACTTTTGAGATGGAGTATATTTTATGAATAAAGCATCTATGATAGTCATGGCTCCTTCATACCCCATTTAGAAACATTTAACAAGACTACACCCTGCAGTGTCCTTGTAGTAAGATGTCACCACTTGTCTCTTTAATCACTGACTAAGGAAGGAAAAAAATCAAAGCATAACAAAAAAGCCTAAATTTAAGAAATATGCCAATGTACCATATGTCATATTAGCCAACTCTGACAGTGGAAATCGTGCCATCACCCTGCTGATAAGTGGCATATCCTCTCTTGTTCTGGGTAGGTTCTGGGTATTTGGGTTCCACAGAAGTTGCAGGGCTCAGCTTGAAATATGAATAAAACAGAGTAGAATATGTACTACACACAGGCATGGAAGGAAATCTCTTACATGGATGGCCTATGCAACAAATATTAAATATCAATAAGTATCTGCAAATATTAGAAAAAAGTTACATTTTTTAACACAACCCATCCGTTTTCCTCATGTAATTTGTAACTTATGTTTTTTTGAAGCTAGTGCCTTAATATTCTATCTAGTGAATGAAGGGAACCATGCACCTTCTGAAGCATCCTACTGTTCTCTGTGGAAGGCTGAACTAAATGGATAGGGTCTCCACCTAGAGGCATACAATGGCAGTTACCACTCAAAACAGACGTTCCCAGCAGTAGGATATGGCCTCAAAAACGTGCTGCAGATTTGCTTGCAACTGAAACATCTCTTCGGTGGAGGAACTCCATATTTTATTATAATTTACATTTTATTAAAATTTACGTGTTATTATAATTAAGGAGCATAACTATAATTTGATTAAATTGGCAAATGATTAGATTTTGATTTATTATTAGCAAACAGGCTGACTATGAGGTATAATTAGACTGTGATATTCACTGCACAGGTCTGAGCAAGCAGCTTTATTTAGTCATCACTTTGGTTATGTTTCAACTCAAATTGTTGTTGCAGAGTAAGTTGTAAAAGGGTCAGAAGAATGATTGGTGTCATCAAAAGGCAACAAAACTAGGGCCTTGCTCACACCTCACACACATTTAATCAGTGGACCTATGCTTATTTCCACTTGCAGAAGCTTGTTGGGAAAAGGAGATGAAAACAACAGATTTCAGTGAGCTGCTTCCTTTCCCTTCCCTGTAATGTGCCACTGTAGTTGGAAGCTGACTGAAGTTCGTCACACAAGTCTACCTGAACAAGATAAGTTTTATCTGACTCCAACTATCTTCTCCGAGCACTTTGTTAAAATATCCACCCCAGAACTCAGTTTAAAATTATATGTATCTGCTGCCCTGATAAATCTTCCCTCAGCAGAAGAGTTATTTAAGCTTCTGTTAAGATTGAATTGAAGATCATTAGATTCGGGGATATATTATCTGAAAGAACAGAGCTGTGATAGGTAAGTACTCCTTCTGCAGCCTGGTTTGAATCAGAGGCACAGCACTTCATTATCCTCATATCAGCCATCATGCCTGTGCTATTAAATAGAAAAACCTTTTGAGAGCTACTCATAGTCTCCAGGTGACAGGTGATAAAGCTGGGGAAAGAGGAGGGCATTCAGAAAGCTGAGTGAAACCAGATAGTAATTTGTTCTGAATACCTGGAGTTAATGCTTCTATTTAAAATACATACTTGTAGACTTAAAATGTAAAAAAAGAAAACTTACACACTATTTATGTTTTTTCCTAGTTTAAACTCTATTTTTCTGCCAAAATGTGTGAGATTATTGTTGATGAAATAATAGTAAAGAGCTATAAGAGAGTACAGGAGATCTCACAAAGATCTACTGATTAAATCCCTCATCCTGCCAGTGAGTCCAGTAAAGACACTGTGACATTTCAGTGAATCTCTGCAAATCCCTTCAAGTTGTGGATGTCCTTGTGGGACCCTGAATAAGTCCATGGAGACTCTCATTGTTCCTCAGAGGTTTTGTAACATACTGCAGTGTTGCTGACAGAAATATTAACAAACTGTAGGCCCAAAGAGACTCTTATTGTAGTTAAAAACAGAAGTCTTTCCTTTTTCCTTGATTGGAATAGGTGCTAGCCCACTGCCTTTTATCAAAGATTTCCTTATTGACTCACTTGTGATCTAGCACACTCAAATTGGAAGGTATCTTTACTCAGCAAATACTTTTCAGACATCTTATCAGGCCACTGTGGTCACTCTTGTATGAAGTCCTCTAGAGCTTTAAAACTGAGTCCCTTCCATTTCTGCGTCCACTAATCTGAGGCAATTTTTACACGTCTTCCATTTTACACAATCACTTGCCTAAGACACAAATTAGAAGCATAGAGAAGAAAACTGACTCAAATATAAAAGGATTTGGCCCAAATTCTTTGCAAGAATTTAAGCATATGTTATACCCAAGTTCACACTTGTTTCTAAGAGGGCAACAAAATATTTTTTTATGTCTGTATTTCTGCTGACCAATTTAAGGTAATTGTAGAGGAACAGTGAAAGAACTTAGTTATTTACCTTATCAGAAAAGACTGGTACCTAAATTCCCAGAACAGAATCTACATTTCCAAACCCATTTTGCAGTCTGAAAGATTTTTTTCTGTTTTCAAAAGATAGATATAAGATCTAAAACATAGACAAGCTTGTGTTCCCTGTTTTTCTGGAAGTATGTTAACAGTACTTACACTTTTAAGATGTTTTAAAATCTCAGAAAAGTGCTTGCTATAGCTAACTATAAACATAATTAATTACAGCTATGTATGTTTATGGTAAGTACACGATCATCTCCTCTTTTGTGGACAGAGAATCTTGAAGATTGCATTTTCCTTGCCAAGGCAGGAAATATTTATCTAGAGATTTTATTTCTGTGGCATTTATCTACAACTACTACATTATCATGGGCTCTCTAAACCTGACTGTCACATTCCACTAAAGGTCTGTTACCTACTTTAATTGCAGAAGCTGTGTAGCAAACTAATATAATTTTTATTCCACTTCAGGTTTAAGAAATCCATGTCTAATTCTGTCTCTGATGCATAGCTCCAGATATTGGTCTCAACACACTGCAGTTACACTTATTAAGGTAAAATATCTTAGCTTCGCCTATGAATAATTCATCACGGCATTAAGAGAAACACCTATCCTATGTTAAACAGTAATGTAACATTTAATAAGGTTAACTTAATAGCAGGAAACGGGGGGACTCGTCTCTGACCATGTACTTTTTGTTAGAATTATATTTAACATCACTAGGCCAGGAAGACTGTAATGCATAAGCAAACAGTTTCAAGCTCTCTACTTATTTTGATTTTTAGAGAGATGTTCCAGAGCTTGAATACTTCATACTCTGACCTCTCTCGCATGTTTGTAAAAGCTAAATTAAAAAAAAAAAAAAAAAAAAAAAGGAATGTTTAAAAAGCAAGCTTTTAAACATGCTAAATAGGATTATTTGAAACCAAAACTATTACAGGCCTGAGGAATAATACTGATACAGTATAGAAAAAAAGATAGCAATTATTTCGTAAATAGATTTGTACTGTAAGGCATGAAAAAGCCACAGAAGAAAATGTTCCTAGGTGCCATGGCTTCGGGTCATCCTCTCTGTCATAGGAAGCAGCAGTCAGTGATTGCTAAGCATAACTTATGTCCGAACCCCTTGTCACAGGAACTGTTTGAAAACAAGTATGTAGAAAAAAATGCTGTCTTTCCACATAGGAAATTGCAAATTGCTCTTATCACTTCTACAAGGAGGACTATGAGATACAAAGCTGCCACAGAGTCATGGTGATTAATATGTTATGTCCCTTTAAAATCTCGTTCTGATTCCAAAATGAGTTAAAAAAAAAACAAAAACACAACACCAACAACAAACACATGCATACACACACACAAAGACTTCCGACACAAAGAATTTGATTTTGAGATTCTAACACTGTGTTGTATTTTACTACATATTTTACTTTCATGACAGAAGCACTTTATCAACTTCACCAAGACTGTTGCTAGAATGACATGACTTGCACAACCACGACGTCAGCTTTTATCTCCTTTCTGATACTGTTTTTATTAATTTCCTGAAATTTCATAATTGTGCTGTAGATTATTCACTCCTTTCATTTGGCAGGCTTATCTGTTGGTTTCTTTTGCGTGCTTGTGATTTCTGCTTCCTCACCTTAGACCACAGCAAACATATCTGTGGACTACTACTACTACTACTAACTTTTATTTCCTGAGGCTTTAGTTTACCTTCATCTTGTACAATGTCACTTACATGGCCCAGTTCTCTCAACCTAGTTCCTTTTTTACCAAAAAACTCTTTAAGTTGATATTTGATGGTAAAACAGCTGATGGGAGGTGAAATACTATCTAGACAGGAGTGCCATCTAGTAAAGTACTTCAGGAACAATCTCCTCCATCAAACTGCAGAGTCCCTTGGTTGTCATGCCTGAGATTAAATCCCTCCCACTGTGCTGTGCCACAGCAGAATCTCTTAGTAGCAACTGCTGCATTGCAACGTGCCTTCATGTAGCACAAGCCTATCTGATGGGCACCAGTGCATACCTAAATAAAGGCCTATCAGGAGATGTCAGCGAAGAGAAAAGAGAAAATAATTGAGTTGAAAGGAAGAAGAAGCAAATTATAGAAAAAAAAAGAGCTGAGATGTGAAGGAAGGAATAAAGAACTAAATGAGGAGAAGCAAGGAAGAGTGACTGCAAGAGAAATGTAGGGTTATGCAAGAGCATTCACCTAGGCTCTTTGAAAATATATACATGTATTTCAACAACCTGGATTAAATGGGATTTTATGTTTCAGTTCTTCTGACATTTCCTATTATTCAATGAAACAATTTTCATCTGTTCTGCTAGAAGTGAATTTTGCAACAATGAGGTGAATATTTCCAAAGATGTCTTTGAACACTGGTGTCCATTCTAACAAACAAACATAGAATTGAAACGTCCTAAACAAAATCCCCTCAGGTTTGTCTGTTAAATTAGGTCAATTTACAATTTATTTTGAACTGTTTCTTTGAAATAGTGGAACATTTCAGAAAAATAGCAAGAATGTTTATAAAAATTGTTTTGTAGATTAAAAAACAAAAAGGTTTTTTTGAATTCCTGTCTCTTATTCTCTGTTTTCGTAAGAAATTCCTTACTGAGTCTATTTTTAGTGCCTATGTTATTCCATGACAGCCCATGGAGACACTGGCTAGCAGTCCCTTATGTTTCTTGCTTACTGAATAAAGTCTCAAAGCATTGAGTGAATTGCAGATTCAAAATCTCACCTCCAAGTGCCATTCAAACATTTAATTTCTTAAATCCTGTTGCGATTTACTGAGGTATGGCCTCCATAACTTCACTGGTGAGGGAAGTTGAAATGATTTTTAGAAGTTACTATTCATTCCAGTGTATTTAGTTTTTCTATAGAGATTAATTTTTCCTCTGCATATTTATGTTGCTGTTTCCTTTGCTGTTGTTTATGGTGTGGATATGAACATATTTCCTTCTTGCCCTGTCATTCTTTTCTTGCTCAGTTCATCAGCAAGGTCATGACCTTGGATTGGGATCCTTGACAATCAATTCTTCGATAGGTCTGCCTCTGAAAGGTATGAGATTCAGATAATCAAGCGGGATTCAGATATTTATGTCCAGATAAAGCCTGTTTCATAGGAGCTGAAGCCATCACAAATTGCATTTCTCTTAGGATTTCTGTATCTTTGCCTGTGATCCCTGATAAATTGTACAAAAATACAATGGAAAAAAGTAAACAGCAAAAGGGAAGTGCATCCGAACTCCTGCGACTCCTGGAGCCCAGAGTCCAGAACGTCATGTCCCTGCTGTATCAGATGAGTTGGCAGAGGCACAGTTCAACACCATGGAACAGCTGCAGCTCTCTGTGGAGTCACGTCCTGGGAATTTCAATTGTCATTGTATCTTCACCAGCACCCTTCCCCCCTTGCTGTACTACTAACTGCTGCCACTGCATCTCCTCTCCTTAACAACACCCCTCCCTCAGATCTGACCTGTGGTTTATGGACTGAGATAGGCGCACATCGCTCTCCTCTTGCTGGCTTCCCTTTCCTTTTTCCTTTCTGCCTAGTGAAGCATCTTTAACCTCTCTTGCCCTTCTCATCTTGTTCTGCAACCTCTTGCTACTCAGATCAGTCTCTTTGCTGTCATGTTTTCTTAGGTTAGACTGTGTTTTCCCCATCTTTTCATCTTTCTGTTTTCTTCCCAGTGCTCAGCTCCCACTTCTGTGAACACTTTCAAATGCAGAAAGGTAAAATCATGCACTTTATAGTAACCTCCTAGAGGGGTCTAGCAAGAAGTGATCCTGAGATTGAACACTGTGGTGCTGCCCTCTCACTCAAGATCAGTGCTGGACAGTTGTTCTACCATATAGCTTACAGAAGTTATCCTAACCTTGATCAGCTTTTCCCCAAAGTTTGAAAGAAACTTCAGCACTGTTTATTACAAAATTGCAAGTCAGTTTTGCTCCCTATTTAACATTAACATTAGGGCACAGTATCCTCTATACAATATCCTTTACGTAAGAATCATAGAATCATTATGATTGGAACAGACCACTAAGATCATCTGGTCTAACCTTCTGCCTACCACCAACATTGCTCACTAAACCATGTTCCTCAGTGCCACATCCACAAGTTTCTTGAACACCTCCAGGAATGGTGATTCCACCACCTCCTTCAGAGACTGTTGCAGTACATCATCACTCTTTCTACACAGAAATGTTTCCTAATATCCAGCCTGAACCTCCCATGGCACAACTTGAGGCCATTCCCTCTCATCCTATTGCTGTTACCTGGGAGAAGTCATCCCTCACCTCACCAAAACCTCCTTACAGGTTGTCACAGAGAGCAAAAAATTACCAGGATGAGAAATGCAGAAGATCTGTGAGTAGAGCATAGGGAGATGTACCCAGTAAGGTCTGAGATGTTCTGCCAATCCGTGTGTTTGACTATGAGTTGAATCAAATCCATCTGAGCAGAAATAACTTTTAGTAAGGACAAAGAATAGCATATTGTGAGGGTAAGTTAAAGGGGCAACCATAAAATGGCAGAGAAGTGACAATATCTAGTAACAGTAGTGATTGGGCTGAAAGGAACATAAGGTGGTAACCTCACCTAATTTATGTATATATAATAAGTAGTTATTTTATATATATAGAATGTGTGTGTATGTTCAGCAGTTTCCTCAAAAGCAAATTATACCAACACAACTGCTGTGCTCATTAGTGGTGAGACTCCCAGGTGGGAAGGCACGATCAAAATAGGAAGAATGAGAGAAACGTCTTTATCTAATTTTTCCTTGTGGAAGTTTCTGGTTCTCTGCTGCTCTCAGAGTCTGAGGCTGAACAAAGCCTCAGTAATGCCATGCTGATTTGCAGATGTCATGTACCACCGTCATATATGCCTTGTGATAATCTTTGAGAAGTCTATGGCTCAAAGGCACATTTCACAGCTTCTAGCTCTCAGTCACTCACACTATAAGCCTGTGACTTCAAAGGCACATCTGAAAGGAAATGTTTGGAGGAAAAAGAGAAAGATTTTCTCCTTGTATCTTCCCTCCCCTCCTTTTTTTTTTTCTTCTTTTTTTCCTCTGGCTCACAGAGGAAAGGCTTAGGATGCTTTTGTATAACTGTTCCTCAGTAGTGTTTTTTATTTTTTATTTTTTTGAACTTCTTTACAAAGAACACAAAAAGAAATCGACAGGGAGAAAAGGGCTGTGTGATCCCAATCCGCAAGCTGACACGGGACTTCTCAATGTACAGTTAGGTAAGTATCCATTTCTAATTGGTGTCCTTTGGTAAAGCTGGGTTGATGTCTGAAATAGTGACTCCCAGGATTTTTCACATCAGGACTCTCAGTAGTGGTACACAAAAAGGCCGGTCCTGCTCCCTGCTGCATATCCAATCATAAAAAAGTTGAGAAAAGTCTGTGATGGTAGGCTAATATGGGTAAAAATCACTAATTAATCACTAAAAATGAGGTTCAGTCTTAAACTCAGTCAATTTCATGTTTTTAGAGATGTTATCTGTAACACTAATGATCTCCATGTCAAAGTCTCAATGAGTGACTTTCATGAAATGTCTGAAGTGCATCACTTGGGGTGAAGGTATTACATTATACATACAGTAGGGTTTGATTTTCTAATGTTTTTAATCAAGTTTTGAGATTGTTTTTGTTCTAGTCTGTGATATGCAATACACATACACAATGGCATCAAATGGTTGATGCATAGAATGACACTGAACGGTTAAAACACAGACACTCTTGTTTGTAGGGAGACATAATGGAGAGGTTTACAGTCAGGTTAATGTTTAACCTCTTAGTCTTTCTGATGTTGTGGTTGGAAAATGCCCTTTAAACTTAATTATCTGCTTCTTTACATTTACTATTTCACAAACGAGCATTTAAAAATGTCAGTCATCTCTCTTCACAGACATCTATAATAATTTTGTACCACTCATAATGACGCTGCTCATTCTAAGTAAATGCCACTCAGCCCACCGTGCCACTGAGAGAATCATTTATTCCCGTAATTGTTTGAGGTTTGCATATCTCAGACCACGGAATAATGTATTTTCTCCTTTACTCCTCCATATGTTGGAAAACAGAAATCATTCAAATCTTAACATATTACGATTTTTCATCTATATGGTGAGTTTTTTAGTAAAACAAGTAGTACAAATCTCAGTAGCTATTTAGGAATGTACTACACTGTCCTGTGGAATTAATTATTCCAGAAAAAAAGGTCTAAGATTAAAGTTCATATTACATACTTATTAATGTTTAGACAAATAGAAATCTAAGGAAGTAACTTAATGTGGATTCTACATAAGTTACAAAATATCTTGAGGGACCTGCTGCCATTCCATTTTCTACACTGTCATATCATTTTCTCAGATTTTTTTTTTTTTTTTTGGGGGGGGGG